>CAXARO010000420.1:0-40869 GCA_963971305.1 Arcuatula senhousia | reverse complement strand
TTGTATGTTGATAAAATCAAATAACCGACATTTAAAAAATTGGGCACAAGAAAATGAGATTTTATTGTTTTGATATAACTGTTTGTTATTGATTTGTTTGTTTGTATTTGCTACATGATTGCTATGTTTATCCCTCTTTTTTGTTGTCTAAGTTTTTCCTTTAAGCTTTTTACGTTTTTTGTTGTCTTAGTTTTCGTTTTTATCTTTTTACTTTTTGTTATAGTGCTAATTAGTTTACTAACAAGCAGCACACATTCAGCTATATTAGGTGAATGAACATGAATGGGATGATAAATTGAACATGAAATACTTTAGAAGAAGAACATAAAGTAGGAACACAAGGCCGATCGAGGGTGAGCAGTTTGACAGTCAGCAAACCATAGATTCAAAGACATACACACTTTTGAACTTTTTTAAAGGACCAAAACACATGAAAGGGGTCAACTGCAAACTATGACTTAAAGTGCAAATTAATTGTGCTTATCCAGCGGAACATTTTGATCAAGCAATAACTGTTCTCTATCTGCAAAGGCTTTCATGCTTTAAGCCAAAAACATTATATTTATATTATTACTATTTAGAGAAACATCCCCTAAAAGAAATCACCCGATTACTAACCCCAATGGAAAAATGGGGCAGCCCTGACATCGGGAGATGCGGGGTGGTCAGGCAATTATGCGGAAAACCTGACCGCAAACCATAGTGTTGCACTGTGTTGGGAAAAATGTCACGTTCCTCGCACATTAAAGAACCCTGTTGCAGGTCTCGGTAAGATTAGGACCCGTAGGATCCCCATGCAGGAGGCTAAATATCCCGTCCCTATCAATCACTCCTTTTTCCAGTGGCAGTCAAAACTCGCCTACCCGATCGGCCTTGTGTCCCCATTTCCTCAACTTCATCATCATTTCATGTTCATTGCATCACCAATTTCATTTTTATCTCCCGGATATAGCCGAATTCGTGCTGCGTGGGAGTAAAGCAACAACTAACGTACTAAACTAAAATACATTTTGTTGATACAGAAACATGCGGCATACATTGTATATACAGTATTTTTCTTTTCTGCCATTTTCAGTACTTTTCATACCCATCATTATCATTACTTTAAAATGACCACAGAGAGAGGTACTGTGAAGTGACTGTGAAAAGAAGTACTGTTAATGATCGGGAATAGCAGTACTGATAATGATTGATATCAAAAGTTGCAAGAAACGTAATGTATATATGCCGACTGTTTCTGTATCAATAAAATGTATGTAAATTGTTGGAAGTGTAGGCTTGGTGACAGAACATGGATAGTTAGGTGATATGACAGTAGTTTCGGAATGAAATTAAACCTTTTTAAATATCGTTTTATTGAGTTCAAAAGTTTAAATAGCATTAAATGTCGAAAAACAAAGTTGGTGTTAAAAGTTTACAATTGCCATCAGAATTAAGTGAAATGAAATAAAATCTGTAATTGGAATCCGATATACATAATACCATTGATTTAATTTGGTCAAAACTGTATTAACATTGAAGTACATCCACGGAAATACTATGCAGATATCCCCACGGCACATCCAACATAACATATAGGTAATACATGTACTGACAATACGAAACTGTAATTCTAGTACATGAATTAAATCCAATATCATGCCCAAGGGAAAATTTAAAGCAAAATCAAGCTGAAAACACCTGCAACATTAAAGGAAGCAATGTCAAAACTTGGTTGGCATTTAAAAAACCGGTGGCTTAAAAAGAAACTCATGCCGCCAAATCGCAAAATCGCCATTTTCTTTTTAACAGAAACACTGGGTGAATAGAAGTTCCTGGCCCCAAATTTCAGCTTAATTGTGATCATTTTCCATACATCAATTGAATCTCGAACAATCCTAGGATTTTTTAACCTTATAATTTCATTTCATTACAGATTGAAACTGTAATATTAAGATTTAATCATGAAATACATGTATATCATAACTGGAACAGCACTTTATCATCTTCTTACCGAATTGATAAAATCTAGATGCAGCTATAAAAGCAATTCAATTTCGTTAAATTGCTAGAAAATCCAATAAAAACAACAAGAAATATAAAATGATTGGAAACTTAAGCTATATATCGTAATGTTCCGTCTATGCATTGGGAATAACAAATAGTCAAGACAATTTATTACAGAAATGAAATCAGATTTTGTTTGACAAGCGGTTAAAATAAAAATAACGATTGAAAATTTGAAACCTTTTATAGAAAGATTTTATTTGCATGTACTTAAAAATAATGTCGACTTGTTGCCTGACAGTATCGTCTCCGTGTCTTTAATTAAGAAAACGTTAGAAAAAAGTAAATTCCGACTGAAGAATACAGTATCTCTTTATGGAAGGCACATGCGCTCATAGACACATATGGGGTCTAGTTCTCTCAAGGGAGTGCAGATGTTGGTTTGTGATAGTGTTTTGTTCGGTTTTGACAAATGGCAGTGCGGTGGTTCTGTTATACAACAAGCAGTACCTGCTTACTCTTCCGGAGTACCTGAGTTCACTCGGTATGCCTTTCCGTTGTTGATTTATGTTTATTATTAGGTGTGTTTGTGTTCTTTCGTGTCGTTCATGCTGTTCTTATTTGTGTTACTGGTTTTGTCGTTGCTCTATCTTTCATTTTTCTGACACTCGAATGTGCCATTGTGCCATCTTTGCTTCTTATGCTGACACAGATTACGTCTATTAAGAGTTGTTTGTAGACCAGATTCAAGGGTTATTCGGGAAAAAATAAGGCCCAGTATCACCGAATTAAGGAAATGGCTTTATTATAAAGGAGCTTGGGCTTGAAATGTCACGTTGTCGCCGGTAAAAATCCATCGCAAAAGATATTCGATAAAAGTAGGGTCGCTGGGGGCCGTATGGCTTCATCCCACTCAAATAAGTATTCCTATTCTGTGTGACTAAATTTCAGGTAGAGTTCTTCAGTCACCATAACTTCCAGATCGTTCAAAATATTTTCCGATTGATTGTTCACTCACGGGAAATATTGACTTTTCCAAGTTTTCTACTCCTAGCGTGTCTGATGAAGTACAAATGACAACAAAGTTCCAGACATTAAACCCCGCCACGCCCGACGCGCGTTTCGTCTATTCAAGACTCATCAGAGGCGCTCTACCGAAAATAATGAAAATGCCAAACACTGTATGAATATGAAGAGCATAGAACAGTATAACCAAAAATACCAAACTGGGGAACCAAATTATTACTAAGATATTCAACCTATGTCTGGGGTAGGAAGAACCTTAGGGTTTAGACAATTTTGAAATTTAGACGGATAATTTAAAGCTTTGATGTATTCTCCAACTCAAAAGTGTTGGTGCCGGAGCGGGCTAACCTCGGGGAATTTAAGGTAGTAGACCTGGGGTAAGGGACATAACTCTTTCAAACAGATCAGAGGTCATTTGAATGTTTTATATTCAAGTTATTTTCCAAACATTTTGTTGATGCTGATCAGGCTTTGTTTTCAGAGCATTTCTGTGAATAATGTTTCCTTGCATTTCCATAATAAAACAAAATCATAACATTTTATAAACAAGTCTTTGTAAGTTTAAAATTCTAATCTAATATTAAAAGTGAATGAAATTCAATGATTGAATAATAAAAAAGTCCTACCTGAACATAAGCACAACACAATGAATATCCATGCTTATTTCTGCCAGGTTTCTAAAGCAACTTTCTCATGTCAATAGTCAGAACATTACATTGAGATGCAGAAAATCACAAAAACCTGACAGATAAAATGTTTACATGTCAAATTTTGTTGTCTGCTGCTGGGGAAAATTTTGTATGGGGAAGGAAATGAATTGGTATGGTCCAAGTTGCATATGGTTATCTCGCCCCGAAGAAATGATGTCCCTAATATTATTAAAATACCAAAATTGTTTCAAATATTTCGTAAATTTAACAAATAAGTCATAATTAATGGTAATGTGTATTAAAAGACAGTTTTTAATTCATTCTTTTTGAATTTAAGATTATTTCACCCCTATTCTCTTGATTTTTGGTATGCCTATGATACCTTTAAAATGAAATAACTTTACAAATTGACGGTGAATTTGTCTAATTTTTGGTGTAATGTTGCATTTTCATGATACTAACAAAGAGTTTATTTTTCTTTAAAATCGACTGATAGGCTTTTAAGAAAAATTGCTTTATTTTGTCCCACCAGCTGTTCTTTTGTGTTCCATTTTTTCAAAAATTTAATATAATTTATATTGTATTGTTAATTACAAATGAAAAATCATTAACAAAGCGTTGAATTTATATTGCCTCACCCAATAACTTTTCATATTCGCCAAACATGATTATTCTAAAACCTATTTTTGAAAATAAGCCCCTCAATTCAAATTAGGGCATTTAGGTCTTTAATGGTCATATGTATAAGACTTTACAGTGCCCTAGCGGAGAAACTAGACGGTGAAATCTCTTGAAGCTTGTTTATTTTATGCATCTGTACTTAGTAAATAACAGCATATAACTTTTAGAAAAATTGACTGTTTGGAAAATTTTGGGGTCACCCAGGCCTACTACCTTAAACTCCACCAGCAGTGCTAACCTTCACGTGTGTTCGAAATACAAATGACAACAAAGTTCCAGACATTAAACCCCGCCACGCCCGACGCGCGTTTCGTCTATTCAAGACTCATCAGAGGCGCTCTACCAAAAATAATGAAAATGCCAAACACTGTATGAATATGAAGAGCATAGAACAGTATAACCAAAAATACCAAACTGGGGAACCAAATTATTACTAAGATATTCAACCTATGTCTGGGGTAGGAAGAACCTTAGGGTTTAGACAATTTTGAAATTTAGACGGATAATTTAAAGCTTTGATGTATTCTCCAACTCAAAAGTGTTGGTGCCGGAGCGGGCTAACCTCGGGGAATTTAAACTCCACCAGCAGTGCTAACCTTCACGTGTGTTCGAAATACAAATGACAACAAAGTTCCAGACATTAAACCCCGCCACGCCCGACGCGCGTTTCGTCTATTCAAGACTCATCAGAGGCGCTCTACCAAAAATAATGAAAATGCCAAACACTGTATGAATATGAAGAGCATAGAACAGTATAACCAAAAATACAAAACTGGGGAACCAAATTATTACTAAGATATTCAACCTATGTCTGGGGTAGGAAGAACCTTAGGGTTTAGACAATTTTGAAATTTAGACGGATAATTTAAAGCTTTGATGTATTCTCCAACTCAAAAGTGTTGGTGCCGGAGCGGGCTAACCTCGGGGAATTTAAACTCAACCAGCAGTGCTAACCTTCACGTGTGTTCGAAATACAAATGACAACAAAGTTCCAGACATTAAACCCCGCCACGCCCGATGCGCGTTTCGTCTATTCAAGACTCATCAGAGGCGCTCTACCAAAAATAATGAAAATGCCAAACACTGTATGAATATGAAGAGCATAGAACAGTATAACCAAAAATACCAAACTGGGGAACCAAATTATTACTAAGATATTCAACCTATGTCTGGGGTAGGAAGAACCTTAGGGTTTAGACAATTTTGAAATTTAGACGGATAATTTAAAGCTTTGATGTATTCTCCAACTCAAAAGTGTTGGTGCCGGAGCGGGCTAACCTCGGGGAATTTAAACTCCACCAGCAGTGCTAACCTTCACGTGTGTTCGAAATACAAATGACAACAAAGTTCCAGACATTAAACCCCGCCACGCCCGACGCGCGTTTCGTCTATTCAAGACTCATCAGAGGCGCTCTACCAAAAATAATGAATATGCCAAACACTGTATGAATATGAAGAGCATAGAACAGTATAACCAAAAATACCAAACTGGGGAACCAAATTATTACTAAGATATTCAACCTATGTCTTGGGTAGGAAGAACCTTAGGGTTTAGACAATTTTGAAATTTAGACGGATAATTTAAAGCTTTGATGTATTCTCCAACTCAAAAGTGTTGGTGCCGGAGCGGGCTAACCTCGGGGAATTTAAACTCCACCAGCAGTGCTAACCTTCACGTGTGTTCGAAATACAAATGACAACAAAGTTCCAGACATTAAACCCCGCCACGCCCGACGCGCGTTTCGTCTATTCAAGACTCATCAGAGGCGCTCTACCAAAAATAATGAAAATGCCAAACACTGTATGAATATGAAGAGCATAGAAAAGTATAACCAAAAATACCAAACTGGGGAACCAAATTATTACTAAGATATTCAACCTATGTCTGGGGTAGGAAGAACCTTAGGGTTTAGACAATTTTGAAATTTAGACGGATAATTTAAAGCTTTGATGTATTCTCCAACTCAAAAAGTGTTGGTGCCGGAGCGGGCTAACCTCGGGGAATTTAAACTCCACCAGCAGTGCTAACCTTCACGTGTGTTCGAAATACAAATGACAACAAAGTTCCAGACATTAAACCCCGCCACGCCCGACGCGCGTTTCGTCTATTCAAGACTCATCAGAGGCGCTCTACCAAAAATAATGAAAATGCCAAACACTGTATGAATATGAAGAGCATAGAACAGTATAACCAAAAATACCAAACTGGGGAACCAAATTATTACTAAGATATTCAACCTATGTCTGGGGTAGGAAGAACCTTAGGGTTTAGACAATTTTGAAATTTAGACGGATAATTTAAAGCTTTGATGTATTCTCCAACTCAAAAGTGTTGGTGCCGGAGCGGGCTAACCTCGGGGAATTTAAACTCCACCAGCAGTGCTAACCTTCACGTGTGTTCGAAATACAAATGACAACAAAGTTCCAGACATTAAACCCCGCCACGCCCGACGCGCGTTTCGTCTATTCAAGACTCATCAGAGGCGCTCTACCAAAAATAATGAAAATGCCAAACACTGTATGAATATGAAGAGCATAGAACAGTATAACCAAAAATACCAAACTGGGGAACCAAATTATTACTAAGATATTCAACCTATGTCTGGGGTAGGAAGAACCTTAGGGTTTAGACAATTTTGAAAGTTAGACGGATAATTTAAAGCTTTGATGTATTCTCCAACTCAAAAGTGTTGGTGCCGGAGCGGGCTAACCTCGGGGAATTTAAACTCCACCAGCAGTGCTAACCTTCACGTGTGTTCGAAATACAAATGACAACAAAGTTCCAGACATTAAACCCCGCCACGCCCGACGCGCGTTTCGTCTATTCAAGACTCATCAGAGGCGCTCTACCAAAAATAATGAAAATGCCAAACACTGTATGAATATGAAGAGCATAGAACAGTATAACCAAAAATACCAAACTGGGGAACCAAATTATTACTAAGATATTCAACCTATGTCTGGGGTAGGAAGAACCTTAGGGTTTAGACAATTTTGAAATTTAGACGGATAATTTAAAGCTTTGATGTATTCTCCAACTCAAAAGTGTTGGTGCCGGAGCGGGCTAACCTCGGGGAATTTAAACTCCACCAGCAGTGCTAACCTTCACGTGTGTTCGAAATACAAATGACAACAATGTTCCAGACATTAAACCCCGCCACGCCCGACGCGCGTTTCGTCTATTCAAGACTCATCAGAGGCGCTCCACCAAAAATAATGAAAATGCCAAACACTGTATGAATATGAAGAGCATAGAACAGTATAACCAAAAATACCAAACTGGGGAACCAAATTATTACTAAGATATTCAACCTATGTCTGGGGTAGGAAGAACCTTAGGGTTTAGACAATTTTGAAATTTAGACGGATAATTTAAAGCTTTGATGTATTCTCCAACTCAAAAGTGTTGGTGCCGGAGCGGGCTAACCTCGGGGAATTTAAACTCCACCAGCAGTGCTAACCTTCACGTGTGTTCGAAATACAAATGACAACAAAGTTCCAGACATTAAACCCCGCCACGCCCGACGCGCGTTTCGTCTATTCAAGACTCATCAGAGGCGCTCTACCAAAAATAATGAAAATGCCAAACACTGTATGAATATGAAGAGCATAGAACAGTATAACCAAAAATACCAATCTGGGGAACCAAATTATTACTAAGATATTCAACCTATGTCTGGGGTAGGAAGAACCTTAAGGTTTAGACAATTTTGAAAGTTAGACGGATAATTTAAAGCTTTGATGTATTCTCCAACTCAAAAGTGTTGGTGCCGGAGCGGGCTAACCTCGGGGAATTTAAACTCCACCAGCAGTGCTAACCTTCACGTGTGTTCGAAATACAAATGACAACACAGTTCCAGACATTAAACCCCGCCACGCCCGACGCGCGTTTCGTCTATTCAAGACTCATCAGAGGCGCTCTACCAAAAATAATGAAAATGCCAAACACTGTATGAATATGAAGAGCATAGAACAGTATAACCAAAAATACCAAACTGGGGAACCAAATTATTACTAAGATATTCAACCTATGTCTGGGGTAGGAAGAACCTTAGGGTTTAGACAATTTTGAAATTTAGACGGATAATTTAAAGCTTTGATGTATTCTCCAACTCAAAAGTGTTGGTGCCGGAGCGGGCTAACCTCGGGGAATTTAAACTCCACCAGCAGTGCTAACCTTCACGTGTGTTCGAAATACAAATGACAACAATGTTCCAGACATTAAACCCCGCCACGCCCGACGCGCGTTTCGTCTATTCAAGACTCATCAGAGGCGCTCTACCAAAAATAATGAAAATGCCAAACACTGTATGAATATGAAGAGCATAGAACAGTATAACCAAAAATACCAAACTGGGGAACCAAATTATTACTAAGATATTCAACCTATGTCTGGGGTAGGAAGAACCTTAGGGTTTAGACAATTTTGAAATTTAGACGGATAATTTAAAGCTTTGATGTATTCTCCAACTCAAAAGTGTTGGTGCCGGAGCGGGCTAACCTCGGGGAATTTAAACTCCACCAGCAGTGCTAACCTTCACGTGTGTTCGAAATACAAATGACAACAAAGTTCCAGACATTAAACCCCGCCACGCCCGACGCGCGTTTCGTCTATTCAAGACTCATCAGAGGCGCTCTACCAAAAATAATGAAAATGCCAAACACTGTATGAATATGAAGAGCATAGAACAGTATAACCAAAAATACCAAACTGGGGAACCAAATTATTACTAAGATATTCAACCTATGTCTGGGGTAGGAAGAACCTTAGGGTTTAGACAATTTTGAAAGTTAGACGGATAATTTAAAGCTTTGATGTATTCTCCAACTCAAAAGTGTTGGTGCCGGAGCGGGCTAACCTCGGGGAATTTAAACTCCACCAGCAGTGCTAACCTTCACGTGTGTTCGAAATACAAATGACAACAAAGTTCCAGACATTAAACCCCGCCACGCCCGACGCGCGTTTCGTCTATTCAAGACTCATCAGAGGCGCTCTACCAAAAATAATGAAAATGCCAAACACTGTATGAATATGAAGAGCATAGAACAGTATAACCAAAAATACCAAACTGGGGAACCAAATTATTACTAAGATATTCAACCTATGTCTGGGGTAGGAAGAACCTTAGGGTTTAGACAATTTTGAAATTTAGACGGATAATTTAAAGCTTTGATGTATTCTCCAACTCAAAAGTGTTGGTGCCGGAGCGGGCTAACCTCGGGGAATTTAAACTCCACCAGCAGTGCTAACCTTCACGTGTGTTCGAAATACAAATGACAACAATGTTCCAGACATTAAACCCCGCCACGCCCGACGCGCGTTTCGTCTATTCAAGACTCATCAGAGGCGCTCCACCAAAAATAATGAAAATGCCAAACACTGTATGAATATGAAGAGCATAGAACAGTATAACCAAAAATACCAAACTGGGGAACCAAATTATTACTAAGATATTCAACCTATGTCTGGGGTAGGAAGAACCTTAGGGTTTAGACAATTTTGAAATTTAGACGGATAATTTAAAGCTTTGATGTATTCTCCAACTCAAAAGTGTTGGTGCCGGAGCGGGCTAACCTCGGGGAATTTAAACTCCACCAGCAGTGCTAACCTTCACGTGTGTTCGAAATACAAATGACAACAAAGTTCCAGACATTAAACCCCGCCACGCCCGACGCGCGTTTCGTCTATTCAAGACTCATCAGAGGCGCTCTACCAAAAATAATGAAAATGCCAAACACTGTATGAATATGAAGAGCATAGAACAGTATAACCAAAATACCAATCTGGGGAACCAAATTATTACTAAGATATTCAACCTATGTCTGGGGTAGGAAGAACCTTAGGGTTTAGACAATTTTGAAAGTTAGACGGATAATTTAAAGCTTTGATGTATTCTCCAACTCAAAAGTGTTGGTGCCGGAGCGGGCTAACCTCGGGGAATTTAAACTCCACCAGCAGTGCTAACCTTCACGTGTGTTCGAAATACAAATGACAACACAGTTCCAGACATTAAACCCCGCCACGCCCGACGCGTGTTTCGTCTATTCAAGACTCATCAGAGGCGCTCTACCAAAAATAATGAAAATGCCAAACACTGTATGAATATGAAGAGCATAGAACAGTATAACCAAAAATACCAAACTGGGGAACCAAATTATTACTAAGATATTCAACCTATGTCTGGGGTAGGAAGAACCTTAGGGTTTAGACAATTTTGGAATTTAGACGGATAATTTAAAGCTTTGATGTATTCTCCAACTCAAAAGTGTTGGTGCCGGAGCGGGCTAACCTCGGGGAATTTAAACTCCACCAGCAGTGCTAACCTTCACGTGTGTTCGAAATACAAATGACAACAATGTTCCAGACATTAAACCCCGCCACGCCCGACGCGCGTTTCGTCTATTCAAGACTCATCAGAGGCGCTCTACCAAAAATAATGAAAATGCCAAACACTGTATGAATATGAAGAGCATAGAACAGTATAACCAAAAATACCAAACTAGGGAACCAAATGATTACTAAGATATTCAACCTATGTCTGGGGTAGGAAGAACCTTAGGGTTTAGACAATTTTGAAATTTAGACGGATAATTTAAAGCTTTGATGTATTCTCCAACTCAAAAGTGTTGGTGCCGGAGCGGGCTAACCTCGGGGAATTTAAACTCCACAAGCAGTGCTAACCTTCACGTGTGTTCGAAATACAAATGACAACAAAGTTCCAGACATTAAACCCCGCCACGCCCGACGCGCGTTTCGTCTATTCAAGACTCATCAGAGGCGCTCTACCAAAAATAATGAAAATGCCAAACACTGTATGAATATGAAGAGCATAGAACAGTATAACCAAAAATACCAATCTGGGGAACCAAATTATTACTAAGATATTCAACCTATGTCTGGGGTAGGAAGAACCTTAGGGTTTAGACAATTTTGAAAGTTAGACGGATAATTTAAAGCTTTGATGTATTCTCCAACTCAAAAGTGTTGGTGCCGGAGCGGGCTAACCTCGGGGAATTTAAACTCCACCAGCAGTGCTAACCTTCACGTGTGTTCGAAATACAAATGACAACACAGTTCCAGACATTAAACCCCGCCACGCCCGACGCGCGTTTCGTCTATTCAAGACTCATCAGAGGCGCTCTACCAAAAATAATGAAAATGCCAAACACTGTATGAATATGAAGAGCATAGAACAGTATAACCAAAAATACCAAACTGGGGAACCAAATTATTACTAAGATATTCAACCTATGTCTGGGGTAGGAAGAACCTTAGGGTTTAGACAATTTTGAAATTTAGACGGATAATTTAAAGCTTTGATGTTTTCTCCAACTCAAAAGTGTTGGTGCCGGAGCGGGCTAACCTCGGGGAATTTAAACTCCACCAGCAGTGCTAACCTTCACGTGTGTTCGAAATACAAATGACAACAAAGTTCCAGACATTAAACCCCGCCACGCCCGACGCGCGTTTCGTCTATTCAAGACTCATCAGAGGCGCTCTACCAAAAATAATGAAAATGCCAAACACTGTATGAATATGAAGAGCATAGAACAGTATAACCAAAAATACCAATCTGGGGAACCAAATTATTACTAAGATATTCAACCTATGTCTGGGGTAGGAAGAACCTTAGGGTTTAGACAATTTTGAAAGTTAGACGGATAATTTAAAGCTTTGATGTATTCTCCAACTCAAAAGTGTTGGTGCCGGAGCGGGCTAACCTCGGGGAATTTAAACTCCACCAGCAGTGCTAACCTTCACGTGTGTTCGAAATACAAATGACAACACAGTTCCAGACATTAAACCCCGCCACGCCCGACGCGCGTTTCGTCTATTCAAGACTCATCAGAGGCGCTCTACCAAAAATAATGAAAATGCCAAACACTGTATGAATATGAAGAGCATAGAACAGTATAACCAAAAATACCAAACTGGGGAACCAAATTATTACTAAGATATTCAACCTATGTCTGGGGTAGGAAGAACCTTAGGGTTTAGACAATTTTGAAATTTAGACGGATAATTTAAAGCTTTGATGTATTCTCCAACTCAAAAGTGTTGGTGCCGGAGCGGGCTAACCTCGGGGAATTTAAACTCCACCAGCAGTGCTAACCTTCACGTGTGTTCGAAATACAAATGACAACAAAGTTCCAGACATTAAACCCCGCCACGCCCGACGCGCGTTTCGTCTATTCAAGACTCATCAGAGGCGCTCTACCAAAAATAATGAAAATGCCAAACACTGTATGAATATGAAGAGCATAGAACAGTATAACCAAAAATACCAAACTGGGGAACCAAATTATTACTAAGATATTCAACCTATGTCTGGGGTAGGAAGAACCTTAGGGTTTAGACAATTTTGAAATTTAGACGGATAATTTAAAGCTTTGATGTATTCTCCAACTCAAAAGTGTTGGTGCCGGAGCGGGCTAACCTCGGGGAATTTAAACTCCACCAGCAGTGCTAACCTTCACGTGTGTTCGAAATACAAATGACAACAAAGTTCCAGACATTAAACCCCGTCAAGTTTGTTTGGTTTCATTGATGCATTCGACGTAAACAAGCGAATTTAAAAAGTTTACATTATTTTGCAAAATCCGTGTTACTTATGTTACTTTCAGACCCACTGATTACAGGACAAGATACAGGTTTTGCAAAAATAAAATAAAAACAGCCTTACACACTCTTCCTGTTGAAATGCAAGCACGAAGCTGTCTTCGATAAAATTTTAACAGACAGAAGATTTAGACCAATTATCAGTCACAGATTCAGATCTAGACAAAAAAGACCGTAGACTAGCTCTCTCTTTCAACCTCACGTTCCGTTATATTGATGATGTCCTTTCACTAAACAATTCTCGATTTGGTGACTTTCTCCATCTCATATATCCACAGGAGCTTGAGATAAAGGACACAACGGATTCTAGGAAGTCTGCTTCATATTTAGATCTACATCTCGAAATTGACTCTCAAGGAAGACTTTCAACAAGGCTCTATGACAAACGTGATGACTTCAACTTTCCAATCGTCAACTTCCCCTTCTTGTGTAGCAATATTCCGTCAGCTCCAGCTTATGGAGTTTACGTATCTCAATTGATTCGTTACTCCAGAGCGTGCGGGACTTACATCGATTTCCTTAGCAGAGCGACACGTCTGACGCGAAAATTGCTCATACAGGGTTATGTTGCTCCTCGGTTGCTGTCTTCACTCAAGAAATTTTACGGAAGACATCATGCACTTATAGACAAATATGGGATTTCGATCTCTCAGATGAGTGCAGATGTTGGTTTGTCATAGTGTGTTGTTTTGTCTTCCTTTACTGGATTTGACACGCTGAATGGACTATTGGCAACGCGACGGGTGTGCTATAGCAAGCAGGAACTGCTTACTCTTCCGGAGCACCTGAGTTCACTCTTGTTTCGACTGGAGTTCGCGTTGTTGATTGATATTCAGTTGTTTTGTGTTTCCATGTTTTACGTGTTGTCTGTTTTTTGTCCCGTTCTTGTTTGTGTTTACTCGTTTAGTCTCTGCCCTTTCGGACTTTTGACATTCGGATACCCCATTGGTACCTCTGCTTCTTAGAAGAACAGTTGGTCAACTCTTCGTACCATTTATGCTTGGCCTACTGTTTAAGCGTTGAGAGTTATTATATCTAACTTATGGTAAGAAGCAAACATATGCGTTGATTAAGTCTTAAAAGGAAATTCTGATCTAGAGGTCTATAAACGAAATAGAGTAAGATGGTCTCTTTTAATCTTTGTTATTACTGGAGATTAGAAAGTCAATTTCTCCTACAATAGTATACGATCGAATATAGAATTTCTTATCCATCTCCTATTTAAGTCACGTCGTATGACAATACTTCTTGACATCCAATTAATATCAGCACAAAACATCCGACATCCTGGTAATCTGAGTATAAATATAATATGATACAGACTTGTCCATTCCATAGTCAGTAATATTGTAAAGAAAACGTCATATTTGTCCACTATCGAATAATAAAATCTTAGATGACTGAAGTATGCAGAGAAATACCAATGGGACATTCAAATGTCAAAACTCCGAAGGGAGAAAAAAAAAACAGAAAAAAAGATGGATAAGTTACATGTCCGTAGGTCATAATGCCTCTAGATATTCCATTTTTCCACAAGATACACGTAACAGCTTTGTGCTATTTAAGGCTTTTAGATGTACATGTATCACATATACTTTTTTTTCAAAATATGACAGATTAAAATACATATTACCTCTTGAAGCATTTTTGATTCATTTGAAATCGGACCCTATTATCACTCCTCTATTTCAACATTACTTTTGAAGAAAGTGACTTCGTACAATTTCCCTGTGACAAAATTATACTCTTATTTGGTTTGCCTTTCCAATTAATAAATTGTATTTCTGGAAAACAATGAACCTCTTTTTTTGTAAAAGAGGCAATGAAAATTTATTCAATATACACTTATAGAAAGATTTAATAACCAATGTTACTATATAAATAGTCAGCATGGTTTTGTCATTATTTTTAAGTGGGGTATTCAAAACGCCGAAATAAAGTTACTAATAAATACAATAAACAACAATAACGTTGTATTTGCAAAGACTTGTGAAAATAATTTTATTAATTACACGAGCAAGAACAGCACAAAGAAACACAAAACACAAAATCAACCGAACGGAAATCAACAACGCGAACTCAAGTAATAACAAGAGATATTCTGCTAATTTCCAATTCAGTATGTCGAATCCGGTAAAGGAATACAAAACAAAATTCTAAGACAAACCAACATCTGCCTTCATTTGAGAGACAAAAATTCCATATTTGTCTACGATTTCACGGTTTCTTCCGTAATTTTTCTTGAGTGAAGACATCAACCATGGAGCAACATTACCCTGTGTTAGCAATTTCTGTGTCAAACGTAACGCTCTGCCAAGGTTATCAAAGTAATTCGTGCAAGTTCTGGAGTATCAAATCAACTTTGATACGAAAACCCCATAAACTGGAGAGAACGGAATGTTGCTACACAAGAAGGGACAGTTGACGAATGCAAAGGTGAAGTCATCACGTTTGTCATAGAGCTTTGTTGAAAGTCTTCCTTGAGAGTCTATTTCGAGGCGTTCATCTAAATACCTCCGAGAATCCGTTGTGTCTTTTATCTCAAGTTCCTGGGGATTTATGAGATGGAGAATGTTACCAAATCGAGAATGGTTCAGTGATAGGACATAATAAATATAACAGAACGTGAGGTTAAAAGAGAGTGCTGGTCTACTATCTGTTTTGTCTAGAAGAGACAAGTCCGAACAAATTTTCATTAAACAACAAGAAGCAAGACATTTTTTTTAACATGTTTTCAATTTATACGTGATGTCTGCAAAGTAAAACATCTGAGGTGATTGTTTAAAAGGATTGTCTTATCTTTGACTTTTATCAAAAACGGTTTCAAACAAAAATTCTATGAGATAGTCCAATTACTGCAGTTGAAAAAGTCATCTTTCCTACAAAAGTTAACATCAAAATCAGTAATTTGTATACAGATCTAAATATTGCTAGTTATGTTGTATGATGACGCATCACTGTCATCGCATTAATTTTAATAAAAAAGAACCGACCGATATATGTGATATGAATGCAAACAATAAGATTAACATATGCTGGTTTTTATGCTATAAAAAGTTTATAATTTTAGCTGGAAATAAGTTTTCTCTGGATCTTTTGTTTTGCATTGCTGCATCTTTAAACCTTTTAAAATGAATAAGAAGATTAAAATTTTGTATAAAAATTGTGAACTGCATATTCGGTGAACACATTTTTAAAGAAGAAAAAGAAAACAAAGGGTTTATGGGTAGACAAATTCAAGAATAGTAGATGAACAAACATCGAGGATCTCGAAAATCTGTCAAAAATCCCAAAATAGTAATCCGGTCATATCCGTACTCAATATGATATGAGTGATGATGAATTCTTAATATTTTGTCTACGAGCTCTGCATAAGAATAAACCAAGCCAATCTATCATTAAAATGATATGAGATTAAGTTTGACAGCCGGTTGAAATTATGAATACCTAATTGACAAGGATTGATCTTGAAATTATTTCGATTTTCATTTGGTCCAAGGGGTGACCATGTTTAAATATTTGTTTTTTTTTTCTTTTTTCTATTCTTGGTAAGATATATTCTTCGTTTATTTAAAAAAAAATCAATTTTGATATTGTTTGAGCATTATATTTCTGAACTTTTCATTTGTTTTTTTTCATCGGATACGGAAAATTTGTCGCTCAGTGCAATAAAATCATACGTTTAAATTTCAAAATTGTCTCGACCCTAAGATTCGTACTTTGTTCCATTGTTCATGCTCTTCATTATCATATAATGTTTGGCCTTTTCAATATATATGGTAGGGCACATCTGATGAGTCTTGAATATACGAAATGCTTGTTAGGCGTAGCATTGAAATTTCAAATAAAAACAATTGATTTTTAGTCCTGTCCTTGTTTGTGTTTAGCGGTTTTGTCTCTACTCTTTTGGAATTTGACATTCGAATGCATTATAGGTACCTCCACTTCTTTGATTTGTCATAAAATTCTGTTTTGTATTGAAACGTTAAACTGGTTATTAGCAACGCGAATGATGTGCTGCAACAAACATGAGTTTGCTATTCTCCTTCAGCACAAAATTGTACACTCGTTTAATTTTGAGTTTGCTTTGATGATTTCTGTCAAGAAGTTTTTGTTTGGTTTATTGCATTGTTTTTGTTGGTGTTTACCTTTTCCTATCCGTCCTTTCGTTTTTTTTGCAATTTGAATGCCCTATCGGTAGCTATATAGGTTCCCTTTTGCGTCCTCCCTTATAAAAATAAAATAAATTAAAATAATAATAAGAGTCTTCGTATTTTTCAGTCAGGTTGTGGTCATAAAATCCATATTTTGGTATTAATTTAAACAAAAGAGCGTTCTATCTATAAACAGTATAGAAAGATCATTTATCTTTCGTTAAGGGCTGTACAGATATGATTTATCATGTTTCTATGTGTTAAAAGAAGCAGAGGTTTCAACGGGGCATCCGAATGTCAAAGTCCGCAAGGCCAGACACAAAAACCTGTAAACACAAACAAGAATAGGAAGAAAAAAAAACAGACAATATATAAAACAAGGAAACACAACAAAAACCTACTGAATATCAACCAACATTAGGAACTCTAGTTGCAATGACAGTGAATTCATGGGCTTCAAAAGAGTAAGCGGTTCCTACCTGCTGTAGCACACTCGTCACGTTGCCAATTTGAAATTCAGTTTGTCAGATCTGGTAAAAGATGAGGATCGACATTAAAGAGAATATGATAAATCTTGATCGTTCTAGAAATGTCAGTATCATAACATTTTCGTCAAGAGCAAAGACAAAAACGAGAACATCAATAAGGATAACACGTAAACTTATCAGAAACATATAACTTAAGTTTGCATGCTTTCACTACCCTTTTCCCAGATTCATCAAGGAATTCAAGAAAATGCCGTCACCCAAAATATAAGCATATTTAATCGAAGATTCAAGGAAATTTAAGGATAAGGTTACACATGTCGATCTGTACACGCAATTCAATTTAAGAATGTGTTTCACACGAAAAGCTATTTGAAGTAAACAACTTTGCTGGTGTAAGATACTGCTGAATTTCGGAATTTCGGAAAAAAATAACTGCCTTCTTTGTTAAATATTTCGCTTTCAAAGGACAAAATTTCAATATTAATAGAATCTATAAAATCTAATGCTCGTATAAATTCTGCACGAGGGCCAATATATAAATGGCATTCTAGAAAGAAATTAATCAAATCGTCTAAGAGATGTCCACATCGAAAAGGAGAATGTTCAGTAAGGACTGAAATCGGCCCCAAATTTGCACAAATTGTCACCTTCGTACCATCTCAACGAATGTGATGTAATTCAGTCATAAGGTAACCAAACTTTACATATATGATCGAGTTTACATACTGATGACATTATGTATGATATTATGACGCCATAAACATGCTACACCTTAAAAGTATCAATATTTGCTTCAATTTTGAAGGTTAACAAGAAGTTTTCTTGAAATTAGTATACAGCGTATTTGTCGACAACATATATTCTTTGCCATATGTCTTTCAAAAATATTTCATCACAAAATTATTTTTGTCGACACATGCACACTATGTTAACTTAAGTGATTTCTAACAAAAAATGCTCTAAAAGTTGCTAAAATCTATAAATTTCATCAAATCATATGATTTCTTGGAAAATTTTCTCCAAACTGCTGAATATTCTAAACCTAGTTTTAGATATTTCTTAAAGTACAGCCTTTTAAAACATATTTAGTAGTAATTTGAGACAGTTTACTCTGATGTGAAATCTCAGGCTAGTAATTAAATAAAGGTAATAACAAAACTACCGAACTTAAATGATCAATCTCAAAGTCCAGAGAAAATGACAAAATCGAATCAGTCATACCGGAGAATTGGTGGATCGCAATGGTCCTGACTTGGTACAGGCATTTCAAACAAAATGGTGGGTTAAACCAGGTTTTATGGCACCAAACCTCCCTCTTCTAATCATATGTGTCCAATAAGGGGCATTTTTGTTGCATTTTTAAGATGAGTTTTAAATTTAATTATGATTTTTTAAAATCTGGGATCAATTGCAAAACAGCGAGCAGCGACGATTGTTACATTGAAGGCTGCAAGCTCCTTTTCATTGTAGATTAAAAAAAAAGCCGATTATATGCATTTAGTTTGTGTCACGTACATTTATTCCATATATCTTTATCTAAGTTGACTTGAAACCTATTTATTTATACTGATTAGGGAAACAAGCTTTATGCTTTATCTCTCAAGTTACTTTTCATTATTATATCTCTCTCCATGCTTATATTTGGTTCTGCAGTTTGTGATTGTTGCCTTTGTAGCGGCCCAATCGAGCCTATATGTACTCTTATCGATCTCTACAATAGGGTCTGTAACGTGTATTGGTTATTGCTTTCAACATACATTTGACAACCTTTTTTGTTCCTCTCGGAGGACTAGCATCTCTGCTTAAGACTTTCGTCGCAAAAGGTGTCACGACAGAGTGATTTTTATTTTCCTGAAATGTTAACATTATCTTAGAAATTTATGACCATAATAAGTATTTCAAAATTCATGTTTTTTGTTTATTACTTGTGATTGTCATTGAACTATCTATTACTCTATTACGATGTTACATTTAATCTTACTTTGCTTGATTTCGTAGAACAAACAAACAGCTTAAAAGGAAACTCAATTTCGGTAAAGTGTTCGAAAAACCAATAAAGACTAACAAAAATATAAATTAATTGGAAATTTAAGTCATAAACTCGTAGTGTCCCGTCTACGCATTTAGCATTATAGTTGTTAAGAAATGTATTACAGATATGAAAGTGAAATCCTTTACTTTATTTGATATGAATTGTAAGGGCATGCCTTTTTTGTGTTGTTCGTTACTATTATTTCCATGCTCGCATTTAGAATTCATTTTTAAAATTTCAATTGTACATAACACTATCTCAGTTTTAAATTGATATTTCTCATCTCCCAGTTGACATTTCTCAGTTCAAAGTTGACATTTCCAATTTCCAAGTTAACATTTTTACTTCCAAGTTGACATTTCTCAGTTCAAAGTTGACATTTCCAATTTCCGAGTTAACATTTTTACTTCCAAGTTGACATTTCTCAGTTCAAAGTTGACATTGCTGAGTTCCAAAGAAGCAAATTAAAGAGGCACCAACGGGGCATTCAATTGTCAAAAGTCCGAAAGGGAAACGACGAAACCGGCAAACACAAACAAAAACCACAAGAAGAAACACAAAACACAAAATCAACCGAACGGAAATCAATAACACGAACTCAAGTAATGACAAGAGTGAACCCAGGTGCTCCGGAAGAGTAAGTGGTTCCTGCTTGCTATATCACACCTGTCGTGTCGCTAATTTCCACTTCAGTGTGTCAAATCCGGTAAAGGAAGACAAAGCAAATTTCTACGACAAACCAACATCTGCACTCATTTGAGATATAGAAATCCAATATTTGTCTACGAGTGCACGGTGTCTTCCGTATAATTTCTTGAGTGAGGACAGTAGCCGTGGAACAACATATCCCTGTGTCAGCAATTTCTGTGTCAAACGTGACGTTTGCCAAGGGAATTGACGTAATTCCCGCAAGCTCTGGAGTAACGAATTAACTGTGGAACGAAGACTCCAGAAGAAAGAGCGGACGGAATGTGCACGGGTTAGAAAATTACAAATACCAAAACGCGGGTATAAACGGTTAATTTGGATATGCTATATATCGATATTTCAAGGAGTAACCTCTCATCAGTAGCATTTAAACCAAAACATTGGAAGGTCAAAATCCCAAACAGTTGAAAACGAAAAGTACTCAAAACCAAAACGTTCGAACAAGGAAGCCAAATCCAGCACCGAGGATATCGACCATGTGCATTACAAGGAAAGAAACCTGGTGTTTTCATCTATTTTGAATTTAACTATCGGAAATTTCAGCGACAATATGTTAGAAATGTTATGGTAATTCGTGTCAGACAAGTCTGACTACCAGGCTTGTGATTACCCTCGGGGACCTCTGGTCCACCAGCAGCGGTTATCGCCCAGTGGTTTCAAAATTACAAATACCAAACGCGGGTATAAACGGTTAATTTGGATATGCTATATATCGATATTTCAAGGAGTAACCTCTCATCAGTAGCATTTAAACCAAAACATTGGAAGGTCAAAATCCCAAACAGTTGAAAACGAAAAGTACTCAAAACCAAAACGTTCGAACAAGGAAGCCAAATCCAGCACCAAGGATATCGACCATGTGCATTACAAGGAAAGAAACCTGGTGTTTTCATCAATTTTAAAGAAACTTGTATGTTTTATACTAGTAGTATTTACAGATAAAAACTTCTAATACACGATAGAGCTGATTATGAAATTTCTAACAGCTAGGCAAATAAATTTGATTATTTTAATAGCCAGGCTTTTCGATCGATTAAAATATCAAATTTATTTCCCGAGATGTTAGAAATTCCATAATCATCGAGAATTTAGTTATAGAAGGTTTTTCTCTGATGTCTATAAGTAAAAAAAAATACAAGAGGTTGGTCATTAATTGCCTCTGCAACTACGCTTGAAAAATAATTTTCCAGAGGAGAAATATATTTTTCCACATTGTCGAGAGGTTACAACAGATGAAAATTGGAGAAATACACATATTACATTGTCAGATACCTCCACAGTGCTCCCTTGAAGCAGTCCGTTAATGGTATGCGAATAACCTGGTCAGGAAAGTTGTTCCAGTCTGCTATGGTCCTGGGAATAACGCTGTTTTGGTAGGCGTCTGTATGAATAATGCAAGAAACTAGAACGTTCCATGATGTCTTAAAGATAATCAATTATAGAAAACGTCCATGTAATTAGCGAACAGATTGTCAGCCAAGAACACGAGGAAAGACAGTTTTCACACTGTATTTCAATTACGTGATGTCTGCTAGAGTTAAACATCTGAGGTGATTGTTTAAAAGGATTGTCTGATCTTTGACTCTTATCAAAAACGGTTTCAAACAAAATTCAGCATTTATCAATTACTGCAGTTGAAGGAGTCAAAGGCCAAAAACAGTAATTCATATAGCAATTTGTTTTATTATGCTAGTAATGTTGTATGACGATACATCTTTGTCGTCTTATTTATATCAGCACAAACGACGCGGATGATATATGTGATATGAATGCCAACATTAAAATTATTATATAGGCTTGTCAGCATTTCAATATGTTGTTGGGAACCTGTCATCTTTTTAAGATCGAGGAAAACTAACGATTTGAATAGATAACAAAAGACAAAGTACCAATCTGGGTATCAACTACTAATCTAAATTATGAAAACAGACTGCTGGGGAAAATATTTCATAAGAGTTTTTGTTTCTACTCATCAATTATTGATATTTAATATGCAGCATCAGCATTGGATTCATATTTGATTTCAAAATCATAGGGTCCTGTAGTAACAAAAAAAAAACCAACACGGTTGTGAGAAAATAATAGCGATACTAAGGTAGTCATCTCAGTACAACATTCAGCCAAACACTGGTTCCAAAACAATCACTTACCATTACTTTCGACATTATTTTGAAATAAAGGTAATAACAAAACTATCGAACATGAATGATCAATCTCATAGTCCAGAGAAAATGACAAAAACGAATCAGTCATACCGGAGAATTTGATCGCAATGGATCTGACTTGGTACAAGCACTTCAAACGAAATGGTGAGTTAAACCCGGTTTTATGGCGCCAAACCTCCCTCTTCCATTGCGATCTTAGGATCCAGTAAAGACCATAGAACACAACATAGTTGTTAGAATTTTTCAAGAAGTGGCTGATAACGAATGAAGATTTTTTTAGGACAATACAAGCGTTGGTTCTTGTAACCTTGGTCTGAAATGAGTGCAAATGGTTGGTTTGTCGTAGAAATTTAATTTGTCTTCCTGTATAGATTTGAATTGGGAATTAGCAACGCGACGGGTATGTTTTAGCAGACAGGAACCGCTTACTCTTCTGGAACACCTGAGTTCACTCATGTTACGACTTGGGTTCGCGTTGTTGTTCTCAGTTCGTTGATTTTGTATGTTGTGTTTCTTTGTGCTGCTCTTGTTCGTGTTTACGTGTGTCGTCGTTGCCCTTTCGGACTCTTGACACTCGAATGCCCCATTGGAGCGGAGCCTCTTTGCCTCTAACAGTTAGCGATTGTTTTGATCAGTATTTGTCGTACTGAAATTATCAACTCAATATTCCTTCTTTGTTTCACGACTGTTTTGTGTTGTATTACTCTGGGACCCTAAAACAGGATTGGATCATGGACATTTGGCCATCTATAACCTTGTTTACCGCACCATAAATTTTGAAATACCTATGCCAAGTCAGGACCATTTTGAAGTTTTCTGATTTTTCTCGTCAATATATCCAGTATGTCTTATTTCTTACATTGTATGTATTTTCTTTTGGACATTTGAGATTGATACTCCAAGTTTGTTTGTTTTGTTATTATCATTTTTTTTACAAATTTATACAAAACAAATAGAATGATACCGTACATGCCGTACAAAAACTTAAATTAAATTATGATAAATCGTTTTTAAAAACCTTATAAACTAATTTCATCATATCTGAACTCCTACTGATAAATTCATAATATATCGTCTACGAACTCTGCATACGAATGTACCAAAACTATCAATCATTAGAATAATATTAGATCTAGTTTGACAACCGGTTAAAATAATGAACGAACAACCGATATGGATTGATTTTAGCATCAAATAAGAATAAGCCACGAAACACACATGAAAATTTGACCTGCCAGGAGGAAAGCGAATATTAAGAAAGGACTATTGAGAAGCTTAGTCGCCCGGAGTAGACTAGTAAGTAATTGATGATTGTACCAAAACTCCAATTAAGTAAACGAAAAAGAAAAAAAATAATGTACAATAAAAAAAATTATGCTGAACTAAACTCTGTAATATATGACGATTCAATGTTCAATTTGTGACCACGGCCAATCATAGGGTGACCATATTTCTGTTGAGTATAATATGCTAAAAAGCTTATTTTTTTATGAAAAATGAAAATGAGCGAACCTGCGACCCACAAAGATAATTTTTAGAAAGAATTGATATAATGATGCTATACCATATGTTAAAATATTTTTTGTTGGTCAAAAGTTTGCTCATACTTGTTAAAATAAAAAAAAAGATAACTAGCATTATTTCAGGCTTTGTAAAAGGGTTTTAAACTTTACAGTATTTATATTACCGTGACCTTTGCAAAAAAGATAGTTCTTGATACCCCATTGGTACCTCTGTTTCTTAACATAAAAAGCAAAATAAAGAACATTCAATTTGAAGTATTTCTAAAGATGATGAGTTATGAATGTTTCCACGTTGTCATAAAAATACAACAATTGTATTATTGTGGGAATCACCTTAGATCAACTCCTTCCGAAAGGAGTAAAAAGCTCATTATAAGATAATCTCTTAACTAATTATGTTGGAAATTAAAGCCTTATGAAAGACTAGCTCGAATGGCATCTCAACCAAACACATAGTTCTAACAGTGTTTGAAGAATGATGTTATAACGTGCATTACAATGTAAAATTAATGATTAAGTTCAATCGAAGATTCAAGGGAATCTAGGCCCAAGTAACAGTACATGTAGCTCAGCTCCTGAACATGTCGTTATTCACTACACTCTGGGTTTATATCATGATTGCTTACGTGTTTGCTAATCATGTTCTTTTACTCCATAGAAGAAAGAAGCAAAGTGGCACCAATGGGGCAATAGACTGTCAAAAGTATGAAAGGGCAACGACGAAACCGATAAACACGAACAAAACAACACAAAGAAACACAAAACACAAAATCAACCGAACGGATATCAACTCGTAACAAGAGTGAACTCATGTGTTTCGGAAGAGAAGGTGTTTCTGAAGAGTAAGCGGTTCTTGCCTGCTATAGCATAATTTATTTTCTTTACTGTAACATAGCTTTTTTTTTTCTACATGTTCAAGTTAAGTTTTCATCGGCGGTTAAGTTTTAAGTAAACGAAATAACTAAATCTTAATTTTTTTATCATAATAATTTTTTGAATATGTAAAAAATCGAAATCCCTTCCCTAAAACACTACCCTCTATCATATACCCTTTGATGTTTCCCCTTTTTATAAAGAATGTGTATAACGCATATTTTCAATCGCACACTTTTTATTGAAGGTCCTTTCTGAATTGAAACACGACGGGTGTGCTATAGCAGGCAGGGACCACTTACTCTTCCGGAACAGTTCACACTTGTTCCGATTTGAGTTCGGTTGATTTTGAGTTTTGTATTTTTTCGTGTTGTCTTGTTTGTGTTTACCGGTTTCGTCGTTGCCATTTTGCGTTTTTGAAATTAGAATGCCCCATGGGTGCCTTTTTGCAATAGCTTCTTGCATCATTATCTAAACATATAAAAAAATAGATATAATACACAGAAATTTGTATCATATGCTGTATGAAGCTATGGGCCGATATCGCTCAATGGAATATAACTTAGCTTTTCACCGAATGTTGTACATATTTTTTCCATATTTTAACTTTTGAATACGAAACAGCATTTAATATTTACTGCCATGATTACATGTATTATAGCTTATCCTACTTTTGAAGCGTAATTATATTGGACGTTTAGTTATAAGCAAATGCATGCGTTGAATGGACTTTAAGGAAGTTCTGATTTGAGGACTAGTAAACGTAATGTAATAAAATGATCACTTTTAACCTTTGTTAATTATCAAGGATTGGAAAGTCAATAACTCCTACAATAGTATACGATCGAACTAAACATTTCTTATCCATCTCCTATAGAGGTTGCATTACATGACAAGACTTCTTGACATCCAATTAATATCAGCACAAAACATCCGACATTCTGGTAATCTGAGTATAAATAAAATATGATACAGTCTGTCCATTCTTTAGTCAGTAATACTATAGAGAAGACGTCATATGTGTTCACTACAGAATAATACCACCTAAGATGAATGAAGTATGCAGAGAAATACTAATGGGATATTCAAATGTCAAAAGTCCGAAAGGATAAAAAAAATCAGATGGATATTTTTCATAGACGATAAAGAGATGTGGAATAGGCGTTCGCAAAACAATCAACATTAAAGAAACGAAACGGCAATTTAAAAAAAATTACAATGGAAAACAGCCAGCAGTCTTCAACATGACCAGAGGTCACTGCTCGCTGTCTTGTATCGGCCCAAGACTAAAAATACAATAGTTTTAAGATTCAAACAAATCCCTAGATTATAAAAGAAAGACCCATTTCTGGATATAAAAAAAAACAAACAAAAAACAGATTGTTGACAGCGACAAACAACAGCTTTGAAAGGATTCCTGGCTTAGGACAGACACATATAAAATGTGGCGGGGTTAAACTAGATTTTTGGGCCCAACCTTCCCCCTAATGTTAATATTATACAAAGCATAAAAAATAACACACTTTAAAATCAAATCGAAAAAAATCAATTCACCAAGAGTGAACCTGAGACAAAAATACTATACGAGAAAACGTGACGAAAAGGAACTCTCTTGAAAACACTCGTAGTTACTGACAGTTAGCTAAGAAGCATTTATCGACTTATATAAAAAATCGAACATATCAATTTTAAATCCAGCATAACACTTTAAACAACTAATAATTTAGTATTATATCATCACACAAAACCGACATATTTGATCGCCGGAATGCTTAAAAAACAATACAATGGTCAAACGGTAACAATAACGTTTTAGAGTTACTATCAAATTATCAATATTTTTACAAAAACACCAAATTTAAAGAATTAACTATAACATGTCTGACGGTCAACGTACGTGTGCCTTTAGATTTTCATTTTTTTCACAAGATATAAACTTTTGGCTATTTGAGCTTTGTAGATTTAATACAACAAACATGACATACTATATTTTGTCGAACACGTGACTGATTAAAACTACGTATTACCTCTTGAAACATTTTTACTTTATTTGAAAATCTTATTCTAATAGCGCAATTTCAACATTAATTTTAAAAAAAAGTTTTCTTAGAATAAATATGATACATGATTTTAGGCAGATTTTTTGGCCTAAAAAAAACAGTTACAATTTGTAAAAAAAATGAGGCTCAGTTTGTTGCAAATAAGCCTTTAAAATGTAAAAATACACACAAGATCACATAACCAATGTTACTATATGAATAAGCAGTATGTTTTTGTCGTAGGTTTAAATCTGATGTTCATAACGTAGAAACAAAGTTTACTTACTATAAAAATACAAGAAATAACACAAACTGTTGTTATATGTCAGACTTGTAAAATAAAAATTATAAATAAATAAGTAGGGAACTGTTCTGTGGTGTCTTCCAGATAATCAATTAGGGAACACTTTTTTCGCGAACAGATTTCCATTTAAAAACACCAGACAAGACAGCTTTCACCTGCTTTCATTTAAGTGATGTCTGCAAGAGTAATACATCTGAGGGGATTTTTTAAAGGGATTGTCTGATCTTTGACTGTTACCAAATATGGTTTGAAACAAAATTCAGTCGGATAGTCACTTAGAACCTTCATCATTTACTGGAGTTCATTTATCCTACAAAAGTTAACATCACAATCAGTAATGTATATAGAAATCTTAATTCTGTTCGCTATGTCTTTTGACAATGCATCTGTTCTGTCTCATTAATATCAACATAAAAAAAGAGAGCGGTATATGTGATATAAATGCCAACAATCAGATAAATATAAAGGCTTTTCAGGACTGTTATATGTTGTTAAGAAGTATTATTTATAATTATTTGTTTACAAAACAGTCTACAATAAATTTACTGAGAGTCATATATGTTCCCCTTTGATTCTGCGGTATCCACAGCCGCTTATATACACTAACCATTATCTAAAAAATATGTCATAATTTTTGTTTTTCTCTCTGCTTAATTTGTATATTCTTTCGTAATATTTTAATTCCGAGAAGGCTAAGATGAATTAATTTTATACAAAAAAAAGAAATAAAAAAAAATAATAAAAAAAAAACTTGTGGGTGTCAACAACTAATCAAGATATACTGTAACAAACAAGTGGGGAATTTTTTTTCCACAATTCATATTCTCTTTTTATTTTTTTAAGTGTTTGTGGTACTGAGTTGATCACATAAATCTGCCTACTCTGTCTGACGACCGTGTTGTGTTCCCTTTGGACTCTAATATTGCAAAGGAAGAAGAAGGTTTTGCGCCATAAAACTTGTTTTTAACCATTCCTTCGGAAATGTCTGTGTCAAGTCAGGGTCGTTGCAATCTTTAATTTCTCCGTGATACTTCCTTGCTTTGTCTTTTCTTTTCAAAATTGAGCTTGATATTCCAAAATACGTAGTTTTGTCATTACCCTAATCAACGCACGTAGTCGTTAAATACAAAACGGATAGAAATGTATACTGTAAAAGCAGGCATTCAATTATGTTCAGTCAGTTAAAAGTTCCAATAAACTAATCTCAGCATATCCGAACTCATAATGATTAATTCGTTATATGCGAACGGTGCATAAGAATTAACCATGTTAACCAAGACCTTCTATCATTGACATGATACGAAATTCAGTTCGACAACCGGTAAAAACTAGGGGAAAAGCCGAAGTTCCAATGGGGCATCCGAATTTCAAAAGTCCGAAGATACACAGACAAGACCAGTAAACACAAACGAAAACGGGACAAAACCAACAACATGTAAAACACGGAAAAACACAAAAAAATACTGAATATCAAATAACAACGCGAACTCTAGTTGTAACAAATAAGGAATTAATAAGGATTGATTTTAACATATGACAACAGATCCATACGCGTAAGCCTCTAAAACACCCATCTGGAATAAGGAGCGCAACTACATGTAGTTTCAATTAGAATGGAGCTATTGTCTCCGGAATAGTAAGTAGTTTCTGATTGTTACAAACAACACTCCGACTATCGTAAGAGGCGACTTAGGGTCTTTGAATTCTGACGTCGGGTCAGTGTTCCTCTTGAGAATATTGATGTTCCGTCGTTACATGTTCCACTTGATTTCGCTTTGTTAATTGGTGTTAACAAGTTTATGTTGTGTTTTGTATTGTTTTGTTACTGTTGACCTACTATCGTGTTTAATCTTTTTGCCCACTCGGTTTGTTTTGCTATTGGAATGCCCTATTGGTACATCCAAGCATCCAAAAAAAACCAAAAACGAATATCTGAAACTTTGATGTAACTTAAATTTCTAACACCCGTGAAGGTAAGCACTGCTGGTGGAGTTATAATTTCCTGAGGTTAGCCCGCTCCGGCACGAACACTTTTGTGTTGGAGAACACATCAAATAAACCCAAAAATACTTCCTAATCAAGACAAGATTGGTAATCTTATTTATAAATAATTTTATCTTAGCTCTTCATTATTATGGTAGAGTGACACTGATGAGTCTTGAATAGACGAAAATTGCGTCAGGACGTGGCAAAATAACATGTCTTGAAAATGTAATTTTCATTTATGAGTCTAGTTTGTAGATTCATTCAATCTGTGGTGATAAAATACATATTAACGTACATGTATTGAATTTACTTTGTAGAGCTTTCTATAAATGAACACCATAAAAGAATATTTTATGGTTACTATCTCTTAAGATGACAAGTAATGATTTTTCCCACTTGCTTATAAAAATACAACAATGGTAATATCGTAGAAATCATTTCCTTCCCAAAAGATGTAAAAACTTATAATAAAACCATCACTAAACTAATTATGAAGACATTGAGGCCTTTTCAATTATTACCATGATCTGAATCTTAAACATCAACCGATAGTTCCTAGCATGATCGAAGAATGATGTTGTAACGTGTGTTAACATTTGTGATCAACATTTGCAACTTAGTGCACTTTCCTAGAATTTGAACGCTATTACATAAAATCTAAAATATTCTTCATAAAGTGCTTTACAGAGATATTTTACTCACGTATTCATGTGCATCGGTTGTGGATCGCATTTGAAAAAGGAGTACAATGAATTTTGATTCGTCACTTCCAAATGTACAACTAAACCTCTTTCAGTTCTGTTGACTTCGATACTTACGGCAATAATATCCGGCCTCCAGAAATAAAACGATTGTTGTTATTCTAGAAATGGTGTCAATTAAACGTGGATCCTGAAGAAATCGAATGTTTGATGCTGTAACAAGATGAAACTGAAGGAGAACCCTAACCCTAACTCTAAATCAGTTTCATCTTGTAACAGCATCAAAACATTCGATTTCTCCACACTTTACACTTCTTTTCCACATAAACAACTGAAATCGCAATTGGCACAACTGATTAAACGCAGCCTTTTCAAAAATAATGGAAAACGCAGGTACAAATATCTAGTAGCCGATTAGACAAAGTAAGTAGCCGATTATACAAAGACTTACTTCGTCATCAATGAGTCTAAGAAAAAAAATTACATAAGACCAAATAATCCACATGCTTAACTTTCTCAATGACAACCTATTTGTTTAGTTTATTGGACGTGTTTTCCAGCAAACAATAAGGATTCCTTATGTGTCAGATAATATCATATTACCCTCTTACGTTTTACCGTTTGAAGTTGGTCTAGACGATCTTCTGTCCTACCAGTTAGCGTCGGTTCCTGTTTGAAAGTTACCAAACACAATTTAACCATTTGCGACTTAATGACAAATTATTTGAGTTATGCATTATTTTATGATTATCAATTAATGATATTAATTCTTGTGCTTTGTATGATACATCAGCTGATAATCGATGTTTTTATTTACTTTACTTCAAAATTGGCAAGATAAAATCACTTCAAAATAACATGTATCGCTCCTGATCTTGAGGTAAACTCACACTAATTCCTATTAAAGGAATGTATACTTTGCTCAAATCTTTTTCTTCAAAAATTTACCAGAAATTTGTAAACGGTTATAGTCAATATCGACCTATTGTTTTAATTACATGTATAAATCAAACATTGTAATACAAATGACAACAAAGTTCCAGACAATAAATTTTGCTACGCCTGACGCGCGTTTCGTCTATTCAAGACTCATCAGAGGCGCTCTACCAAAAATATTGAAAATGCCAAACACTGTATGAATATGAAGAGCATAGAACAATATAACCAAACATACCAAACTGGGGAACCAAATTATTAACTTTAAATGACCTAAAATTCTAAATGAGGAGTTGATGTCTTCTATTCATTATAAAAGCCATTCATTAAGTAAGTACTAATTCTTTTAATGAAGTTATTTACTTATTTTTATTTTTGTAATTAGATGTAAAGCAATAATACCAATTATTCAGTATATTATTATATTCAGTGCATCACTGTTTAACAAGTACAGTTTGTACATAAAGCACGAAAAATACATAATTGGCATTTAACCTTAAAGAAAATTAACACAACCAGTGTAATCAAGTAATCTCAAGTAATTTTTGTCCAATCAAGTTTTTTTTTTTTTGCTCTACAAGTGATTTTTTTACATGGAAGGAACTGCTAGTTCACTTGGGGGGTAACGGATACATATGTTTTACACTTATGCTTTAATCATAGGCTTATCAGGAAAATTCTACTTTTTGCAGAAATATTAAATCCATCGGGTCTAAGAAGACCAACAATGCATTAGGTTGTGTAACAGACCCTTGAGACTAATTTATGATTATAAAAACAATATAGCATCCCATGATGTAATTGTCAGGTAGAAATTATGCTTAAACTATAGATTTTTTCAAACAATACTAAATTGTTTTCCATTACTTGGTGTCTGCAAGAATTAAAAACGTCTTGAGTCGATAAAGAATGTGAATGGAATACCGATCTTTAACAAGATGAAAGAGTCAAGGTCCTTTAATATCATTTTCAGAAATATTGATGACGTCCTCTCTGTCAACGACTCTTCGTTTTGTAGATGGATTCCTTCAATATATCATTCAGAGCTAGAGATTTAAGAAACCAGCGAATCCACTTGCTTTACATCAAACTTGGATCTACATCTCGAATATGACCTAGGTTGTCATCTCAGTACAAACATTTACGATAAAGGAGACGATTTATTTTAATAAAAACAGTATTATTGTTCCTACCTGGAAAGAAGCATACTAACGTCACTTTAAAAGCATTGTGTATTCGATTATGCGATAATCTCATTTTTACAGAATTCTACGTTCGATAACTGAATTTATATATATTGCAGTATCCCCGCAAGATAAGTTTTATTATATAATTGCTGAAATATAATTTGATATACTAGACGGTTGCACACAGTAACTCATAATGATTGTAGTTTAATCCTAAATTAATGTCAAATGCATTTATTATGTAATTTGCAAGATTCATTTTCTAAATGGAAGTCAAATTCAATTAGAGATTAAAATATTGAGATTGTTTTTGTTAATTGTTTAATGACATAAGACTCTCTTTTTATTTAAAATAAAGAATATAAGGTCGCATTTCTTTTCCTTAAATGTGACGATTAAAAAAGCATATTACATGTATTAGCAGACTCCCCGTGTGTTTTAATATGTTTTTTTTTCGCAAGTAATTGTCATTCAGGAATAAAACACTAGTACTAATTTCATTAATGAAGGTAAAAACAAAATTACTGACCTTGGAGGATCAATCTCAATGTCCAAGGGGAGGTACAAAACAAGGAAGACAAACAAGAAAAAAAAAGATCGCAATGGTCCTGACGTTGTTCGGGCATTTCAAAAGAAAGGGTGGGTTTAACCAGATTTTATAACACGCCAAATCTCCCTCTTCCTCTGCGATCCCAGTGACCGGGAGTACACAAAACATAACACGGTTGTGAAGATATAAAAGGGATATTGAGGTGATCATCTCAGTACAACAGTAAGCATATCACTTATCAAAACAACCATTAATACACCATTATTAGATTAAGCTGCTTTATCATATTGTTTTATACAAGAATTTTACAATCCTGCATATAATGATACTGACTGCGCCCAGTCCATAGTTCATTGCTTGGTACAAGCTTTGCTATATTTGTGTCAACTCAAGAACCTTACCATTACTCAAACGGGAGACTTATGTGAGTTATCCCAGTGGTACCCTTAGTGGACAAATTTCCCGATGAAAATTAATATCATGAGTCGTATATCAAAATAAATTAACACGAAATGTTGCTAATGGCACGGGGAGAATTACCGAGACTATACAAAATGTCGCCCTCTTAACATACATCAGTATTTATCCGGCATAAGTCTTAGATTTGTAACCTCTACAGAACAGACAGAAATAATGGACCAGAATTACAATATGATTTCATTTGCACAAATTTGAGATTTCTCCATTGCATGCTTGTCAATCTAATCATCATGGCACAAGTTTTGGTATAGAGTTCATCAAGCTGACGAGAAATATTATTAAAGACCAGTACATGATAGGTGATCAGAGCAAAGTAAGATTTTAATATGTTAGGGATAATAAGTATAAATTGGAAGCGTCAAGATAAGAGCCCACTGTTTTACGGTTGTTATCAAAGCCACTATTAGGAAACATCGAGGAAATACAAATACATGAAGATCAACGAACAGCATAGACCGGTGGTCACATTCAAGTGTAAACAGCTTTTGAATTCTAAATATTCACATTATATTAAACGACAGTAAAATTTTGAATCAATGAATTCTTTTTTTAACTTCTTTATTGGGTACTTAATGTATGATACTTTTTTTCAAATATTTTCTATTTATATTTTTTATAAAATCAAAGCAATCTAGCTATTACAAAAAAGACTAATCAAGTGCTCAATATACCAAGCAGTTAGTCTTTTATGTCATTGACGCTCCTTCAATGGATTGTGTTACTATAAATTATATAAACCATGGTATGCATAAATTGCTACCATTAAAGTATAATTCAAATTAATAGTTCTTAATGTGCTACAATGTGCAAAAAAATGACTAATTAAAAATGGAATTAAGTTTTGCATAAAAACGATTACTATAAAGGGAGACGTCATCAATATAAACAAAGACCTGTTTAAAAAGAGGATAATTTTTGTCAATTATTTTTTTGATAATTTGATATGATACGATTAGATAAAGGTAATAACAAAACTACCAAACTTGAATGATCAATCTCATAGTCCAGAGAAAATGACAAAAACGAATCAGTCATACCGGAGAACTGGTGGATCGCAATGGTCCTGACTTGGTACAGGCATTTCAAACGAAATGGTGGGTTAAACCAGGTTTTATGGCGCCAAACCTCCCTCTTCCATTGCGATCTTAGGATCCGGTAATGACCATAGAACACAACATAGTTGTGAGACACAATAGGGATATTGAGGTGATCATCTCAGTACAGCACACCAGTCAAACACTAATTAAAACAATTAACTATCATATCTTTTAACTCAATTTTGAACTTTTCTAGAGTATGATTCAAATCATTAATTCTTAATATTAGTGAACAAAGCTCAAATAAATGGCTTTTTAATGAAAAAATATTAATTTTTGCATACTAGCTATTACAAACGATAGACGTCAGCAGTTCATGTTCTGGAGACTATTTTAGCGGGTAAAAACTCAAGCAAATCTTTATTTGAAAATAAGCAGTACAATATATAAAAACCTATTGTTTTATTAATTCGTTCTGTATTTTTTTACTATTGATGAAAAATAAACCTGTTTTAAAATAAACGATATAAAATAACGAGGAAATGGTCAATCTTCAAATGTCCAGGAAGAACAAACAACAGATTAAACTGAAGTTAAGATCATGGAAAGGTTAATGCTCATCTCATCTTATTAAGTGATTGTCGTCAGTCTCTGTTCGGGTCAGTTTTATTTTCGGTAACGCCTTTTTAAAAGACCATGATGCATGAAATATGTCTTTAAGTTTGGGCAACCTATTCTTATTAATATTTCCTTTATATTTTAAAATTTGTGTAGTAATATATCCTTTTAACGCTTATAATTTGGTATTTTATATTGAAAATACCTTTGTTACATAAAAAACCAAAGACATGCCACTAACTTATCATTAATGGTTGATTAAACATCCCTTGGTGTGTTTGTTACAATGATGAGCCCGATAGTGATGAAATGATGGCATGTAACGATAGTTATTAGAAAATAATATAAACTTAAAAGAAAGCTTTATTGTTATTTGCAGAAAAAACGTCACGTGACATGTACCCCCGTTATATTTGTAAGACTATGTGCTAGGGTCATCAGCTCATGACTTATTTGGCATGACGTTTCTTTATTTGTGTAATCTTTAGCTACATACATAATTTGTCAGGGGAAAGAAGTATCCGGTGGTGATGATTGTATAGGATCATGTCAAAGAACATAGCGCGGGATGAAGCGTTAAATTTTTTATGACAACATTCGTATTGCTTGTTACATTTTAAAAGCCATTTTAATCCGATTTAAGAAACAATGGTTTGATATTGTGTTGAAATAATCATGAATATTCGATTCTTGGTCACAATCTGTAAGTAATATGTGTTTCATATTGTTAAACCATTAATAAAAATTGTTATCAACGTGATCAACACTCATATCCTTGATATAAAGGTTCGAATTCCATTGCTCCCATGCTTGTGTCGTCAATTCTGATGTCTGATTAGTTTTGATCTATGTACATTACAACACTATGGATTTAATATAATTAAAGAGTTCGTCTTTAACTGGTTGACTACAGAGATTTTTATTTGTGTCTTATACAGGAAATTTGTCTTAACGTTAAGTTAACGTTAAGCTCGATTAACGCACATTAATGTCACAATCATTTAACGTTAAATGAACGTACGTTGAACGTTAACATTTTTAATGTTAATTTAGTATTAAACGTTGATTTGGTGTTAAACTTTTTAACGTTAATTTTCCTGCTGAATTATGCAACATCAAATGTTAAACTTTAACGTTAGATTAACAATCGAAGCTCAGTTAACACAAATTTAACGCTTATGTTTAGCGTTAAATCAACGTTACCACAATTGCCTTTGTAGGTGTCAGAGACGGGAAAGCAGTTTCAATGCTCAATAAGGACCAAAAAGTCAAAAATAATATTTTGTTAGGAATGAACTTTAGACTGTTCCATGTGTCCTATTGACCATTGATAGTCTAATAGAATTAGTATCTTTAAGTTTGTATTAGAACACAGCATGACTGACAACAGGACAAGGAAAAGGAAAATAATATAACGCTTTCCATTACGTCACTACTGCAATTTTTATATTTGTCTTGATTAGAATTCAGAGAGATAGGGAAAACTTTCTTTTAAGAAATATGGTAACTTTCAACCTTTTTTTTATATAACCAAGATATTAGAGGCTATGTTTCTTACAAAAGTGAACGTCAATTTCATTAATTTTCCTGACGACTCTACTTTATTAGATACGTCATATGACAATAGGTCTTTGACATCTTAATAATATCAGCACAAAATGATTCTGAATAGATTTAAAATCAAAAGACTCAGACTTCTCATCATTATGTTATATCTATATAGAATATTTCGAACAACACAATCTATAAAGAATCTACTTTCTACCTTAAGGTCATACATTTTCTTTACAATTTATTTTAATTGACTACTCCTCTTGGCTTTTGAAAGCCGTAGATGTACTGCACATTATTTTGTTCGGTTATAGTTTCACGAAACAAGATGTCTTTGAAATATTTTTCATGATTGTCGACGATTTTAGTTGCAATTGTTCGCTCTTTTGGTATTTTCTAGATAAAAGTAAATAGGGAAAACACTTATAACAGTTCATTTTTTGCAGGGGAAAATCAATATTTTTTAAACATTACCTATCATATCCAGATATGATTGTTTGTTGATACATTTTTTCTGGTCATCTTATTTACGTGTGTGGTCGTCAAATGCAAAACGGATAAAAATTAAATTCTAAGAAGCAAAAGTTCAATTTTGCCTTATAAATTCCATAATACAATGAACAAAACAGATCACATAAAAACTCTAAATGATAAATTTATAGTTTTCTGTCTACGCTTTTAGCATAAGAATTTACAAAGACAATTTGTCATTGAAATGATATCATATTAAGTTTGACAACCAGTGATGATCATAGATGAGAAATGTAATTTGAGGAATAAACTTTCATTATTGCATAAATAGCAATGGAGAATTAATCTGAAGTTCAAATCGGCAAAGGGAAACAGATTGCTTTTTTTTCAAAGACACAACAATCAACTATGCACAACATGAAACTGTTTTCTTCTTGCACCGTAGTTGACAAACTGAATTGACAGCGCAACGGGTGTGCTATAGCAGGCAAGAACCACTTACTCTTCCGGAGAACATGAATTCACTGTCGTTACGACTAGAATCCGCGTAGTTAACTGATCTTCAGTAGTTTTTGTGTATTCCTGCTTTATATTTGGTCTGTTTTTCTCGTCCTGTCCTTATTTGTGTTTACTGGTTTTGTATCTGGCCTTTCGGACTTTGACTTTCGGATGCCCCAATGGTACCTCTGGTTGTTTCAAATTTATAACATTATCAGTGCCAAATTAAAAATAACGAGATAAGTGGATGCTTAATCATAATACGTCATAACAGCATTCCAATTTTTTATTTTTTTTACTTTGGTTTTGTTTCTATTACAGCGTTGCCCTGGTATAAACATTACTAACTTTTTTACATATAAAACAACTTTACTGAAGATGTTATCTAATACATGTTTTTTGTTTTTTGTAATTAAATTTATTAACTAAAAATATTCTGTTTAAAAATCGTTTCATATTAATTTTTCCTCAAAGATGAAAATCTCTTAATGAAATATTATCTCTCCAATGAAATTTTCAGGGACATTAAAGCCTTTTGAATTATTACCAATAATCCGAAAAATGCATGTAATGATAGCTTGGGTTTAGATTAAAGATCACTTGCAATTTAATTAAAAAAAAACTTAGTGTTATAAAGTTAAGAAAAAACATGATGAATTGACTATAGGAATACTTTGACAAATCAAAGTTATTGTTTCTTTCCAAATCCACATACCAAAAATGTTTCAAAACATAATTTGGTTATGCTGTTTATGCATATTTCAAGAAATAACGTCTTATCAGCACCATTTGAACCAAAAAATATGAAGGTATCAAACAAAATGTTACCTGTTCACTTAAAGAAATTAAGAAAAAAAAATAAATCCTTCCAAATTGTTTTTCTTAAAAGGAGAAAAAAAAAACGTATCGCAGACATGGTTTGTGATTCTCAATACAAACGACATCAAAGTTCCAGACAATAAATTTTGCTACGCCTGACGCGCGTTTCGTCTATTCAAGACTTATCAGAGGCGTTCTACCAAAAATATTGAAAATGCCAAACACTGTATGAATATGAAGAGCATAAAACAGTATAACCAAACATACCAAACTGGGGAACCAAATTATTACTAAGATATTCAACCTATGTCTGGGGTAGGAAGAACCTTAGGGTTTAGACAATTTTGAAATTTAGACGGATAATTTAAAGCTTTGATGTATTCTCTAACTCAAAAGTGTTGGTGCCGGAGCGGGCTTACCTCGGGGAATTAAAACTCCACCAGCAGTGCTAACCTTCACGTGTGTTCGAATACAAATGACAACAAAGTTCCAGACAATAAATTTTGCTACGCCTGACGCGCGTTTTGTCTTTTCAAGACTCATCAGAGGCACTCTACCAAAAAATATTGAAAATGCCAGCTACTGTATGAATATGAAGAGCATAGAACAGTATGTCTGGGGTAGGAAGAACCTTAGGGTTTAGACAATTTTGAAATTTAAACGGATAATTTAAAGCTTTGATATATTCTCCAACTCAAAAGTGTTGGTGCCGGAACGTATTCTACGTTTTTCGATTGTTTAAGAGTCTTATGGTGATTTTTTATGTTGATATTACATGTATATTTCAGTGATAACTTCAATTGTATAAATACGAAAATAATGCATTATTTTTTTTATTGTATGAGAACAATTTTTTATTCATAAAAAACTATAAACAATCACAAGCGCAATTAGTGTTTAACACAAGAAGGTTTGCCGTCTAGAAATTTGCGGTTTTTTATTTGCAGTTTTTTTACTTACTATTGCAATAGAAGAAGTAAATTTTGCATCACAAAACGTGGTTGACGTCACCATTTCATTTTAAATGCCTGCACCAAGCCAGAACCATTGCAATCTTTAATTTATTCAGCATGTCTAGCTTTCTTTTGTTTCCTCTGGAATATGTCAGTGAAATGTCAGACATGTACATAAACCCCTCATAAAAAGCAGTCACATATATTCCCGCTTTGGTATTTGCATTTGTATTTTATCTTATTATACTTACAAAGACGTTAATGGTTTGTAATTTTGTTCTCACTTCTAACATAATAATTCATGGGTTTGACTTGCTTATTGATGTTAACCAGCATTGATTACAGAGACAAATGTACGCGTCAGACTTAATGCGAATACAAATCAAATTAAATGACTGAATAAGGTGAATAATATACTTTGAAATCAAACTGATTGGATAAAACGTCGGAGTAATTATCAGATGTTAAAATAATTGTCTTTATTAGGTACCACATACATCAGGCCTGTTGAAATTTAAGCCTACAACAAACATATAAAAAAAACCAGAAAGGCTTAAGCATATTTGTTTTATAATAGCGGTATGCGTAAAGTATACTTTTTTACTAAACACGTATTTTTAGCAACAATTAATCATACAACGGGTTTAGTTTAGATATTAAGCAATTAGTTTTTTTAGAATCTGGTTTATGAAATAGTTCCATAAATTATGAAATTTTAGGCCCTTAAAATTTGTGTGAAGAACAAAATTTTAACATGATGAAGGTTAATCCAGAAAAGCGCCTTTTTAAATAGTTACTATATTTGCACGCACAATGTGTTTAGACAGAGGAAATTATAATATCAAATTTTCATTGAAACATCTCTATCGGAAATTACCTACTGTAGTATCTGTATTATCCTGTTTACTTCGATGTTTACTACATTTCAACACGCATGCTACTGCTATTTCTGTTGATTTTTCTGTTTGAAATGCCTGTACCAAGTCAGGACCATTGCGATCAACCAATTCGCCGGTATGACTGATTCGTTTTTGTCATTTTCTCTGGACTATGAAATTGATCATTAAAGTTCGGTAGTTTTGTTATTACCTTTATTCGAAACGCTACCAGACTTTAAGAAGAATTTGTTTTGCACACTGACCCCCTACTTTTAATGACATTTTTTGAATAGGTAGACCTTAAACCCCATTTGTATTAAATTCAAAGGAATTCTTGGTACAACTAAATGGTTTTTAAGGAAAAAAACTTCACAATGGTAAAGTTATGAAATATCTTAAGGAGTCTTATTTCCTGCCAAAAATTTGCATTAAATATCTCAGAAGCAAGAACACTGACCTAAAGTTTTCTTTTTGCCATTTTATCAAGTGGACAATTTATTTATAATTTCCATCACAAATCATACAACCTTTAATAGGAAAAAAAGTCCAGGAGATTTTTAATACCAGGACGAAAAGAAAAGATAATATATAAAATCTCACATTAATCAGGACAATAGGCACCGACCATTTGATTTTTTTTTTTGGGGGGGTGGCTTTATTTTTTGCCAAAAAAAGTCTGGCCAGCTTATAGGGTGAAAAAAATAATCTGACACTCATTTTCGAATTAGGAAAAAAAAGATTTTCTGAAAAAAAAATTCTAGCACTAAGGGTATGGAAAAAAAAATAAGCTGGCCCGCGCAGCGGTCAAAAAATATTCCCGGCTGGGGTAAAAATCTGAGCCCCCCAGAAAATCAAATGGTCGGTGCCTTACTGCCATTACTCCTGTCATTTTTTTTAAATATAAGATGATCACCTACTAATAGTACCCTATCAGTGTGTAAAGTTTCAGCAACAT
>CAXARO010000419.1:0-23792 GCA_963971305.1 Arcuatula senhousia | reverse complement strand
CGTAAAACATTGATCAACAAACTCACAGTAATCATGATCTCAAGGAAAGAAACTAGAACAAAACCATGTATTTACTGTTGAGACATTTTCCAGGCGAATGCAATAGGGTAGTTAATGTGACAAACCAAATGAAGTAACATGTATCAATTATGACTGACAACAACTTTGAGAGAAAACTCTTTGATCGGTGCGGACTAAATATTATTAGGATATAGTCACGGATCACGTTATACGAAGCAACGGACCGACAGCAGTGTCTTCAAATATATAGGCTTTTTACTACCTGGACCCATGAACAACACTTACATGTAAGAACGCAATACACAAAGCTCATCAATACTTTTCATACGAAGATGTAGGCTCTTGGCAACTGAAATTACAGTACTCAGAATAAAATCAGATGAGACCAACGAAGAAGAATCACTTCTTATACTAACCAACAAAACTTTGAGTACGGGTAATCATGACACTGTCAAATCGCCATGGAAACACGACCACCCGGCACTACCATCAAATAACGCTAGATCGTCAAAACACGGAAAGAGAACGTGGTGCGAGGACCAAGATAAGATCTGAAACTAGCAGAACTGTTTAAAGGAAAACGTTACGACAAAACTATATACTCCGTAGTCAACGAACTACCTCTTCTTCTTCATTAAGTTTTAGAAGGTTTACCAAGAGTGGTACAATTGCGCCCTTTTATTCATGTGAAATGATATTTATGAAACTTATTCGGTGAGTTTCAGTGAAAAAAATATGTAATCTTATCTTAAGTAACTTTTATCCTAATCAATTGGAAAAAATAAAAAAAGAGAGAAGAAAATGGAAATAAAGAAGTTAACTTAGAAGGCGGGAAAGTAAAAAAAAAACTAAATAATTAAAAAAAAAATAATAATAATAAAATAAATAATGAAATAAAAATAAAGAAAAAAATTCTTATTCTTCTTGTATGCAAAACGTCTGGGCTGTGATCTGTATTCTTCATTAATTTGACAATAAGTCTCAGGTCAACGAACTAATTTATAGAAAAGACAATCTTACTACAGAACAGCAATTATCAAAACAAATGGAGGACGAATGCCATGTCCTAATAAAGCTCTATCCTCTCTCTGTTGTCTGGAAGTCTAGTTAAATTCTTATTATAGGTGATTAATTTATTTAAATTTGGGGAACGTATATCATTTAGGGAACGGCATTTTAATAAAAAGTGAAGTTCATCTTCCACTGACTGAATTGTTATACAATGGACATATCCTTTCTTCTTACCGTGTACCATTGTACCTTCCTCTTTCAATTTTGAGGTCATGCATGGTTGCTAATTCTTAATTTTGATCTTTTTGAGAATTTAATTTCAAATATGGTTCTAACATAAAAATGTTCTTGAACTTTTTATAAGTTACCTTGACCGTTATATTCCCCCGAGGGATTTTTTAAAGCATTATTTCAGATTTTATTAAATTTTGCTTTTAAAGCATCTTTTACTTTTTTCTTGATAAAATTTGGTTTAAAATTTGAATGATGCTCAGACAAATATTCCAATTAAGTTTCAATACTTTAATATTTGTCTTATATGACCCATCCATGTTTCTTTATTTGGATGGGTTAATGACTGTGACATATTCATTGCCTCGTATAAGATAAAATTTTGGGGCTCAACTTCTTTTATAAGATGAATCCAATAATTTATCATACTTTTAATGATATAAAACAGTGTAGGATATGACCCAAGTTCTCCTCTACAAGCTACATTTGAGGCTCGGCTGTTCACCCCTATAAAGAGAACTTACATAATTTCAAATGGATCTTCTCTAAAACTAAATTATCTATTTCTTTAGTAATGAAATTATCAATATTATTGTGTTTCTCCACTGGTATATATCCCCATATTTCAGAGACATATAGTAGGATTGGTCGAATTGTATAGTTATAAATATGTATTAAAGTATTTGGCTTTGGTATTTCTTGTGAAAATGTTTTCCTTAAAGTCACAAAACTGAAAGATCAAAGAGGTACAGATATATTTCCAGCATTTTACTAGTATGTGATATGGTCACCTTCCGTCTCTTTAAACCTATAAGAACTGAACCTCTTCGAAACGATGACAAGAAATTCCCCCACATTCCATCTCGGTGCCATTTACATCAGCAATATATTAAACCGCAAAAAATTCCTCCTTATTTCAAAGGCCAAACTACACCTGCTGTTTCATACCGTTATTCTAAAACCACCAGCAGTAACATCTTAAATCACAGAAAGACACTGCAGGACCTAAACATTGAAGACCACATTAATTCTCCTCTGACTTGTGGTTGTCTTCACTCTTTATCTATGAATCTTTTGGTCATGTAATCACGGGTGATTTTAAGATATTGAAAATGATTTATTACGTATTGTGGTCTCTCGTGGACCAAATTTCCGAGAACCACAACATGTAAATTGAACCACAACTTTAAGATCGTCATGTACGATGTGGAAGACTATGCTAGAGTGTGGATAAAGAGGAAAGCGGAACAAGATCCGGAACTTGAACGCTGTCAGACTCTGTCAGATCCACCAAAAGCAAAACCACCAAAAAAACGGTAAATTTCTGTCTGCTATATGTATACATTTCGAGGAGTAACCTCTCATCAGTAGCATTTGCCCTAAAATAGGAAAATATGAATCCAAAATTATCAAAAGAGACATATACTCCAAAAACCAAAATAATAGAACAAGGATTATTTTGCACGGAGTCGAATTGGTTTGTCAATCCTTGATCTTCTTCTTCTTCTGTATTTAGAGATCGTGATACTCTCGATTGTCTCTCTTGTTTACATGACAAGTATGTTGTCTTACCAGCAGATAAGGCTTCCAATAACATAGTGTTTGTATATATATATAAGGCACGCGATTTTAACTGCCCTATAAAATAGCTAGGGGTTGATGGCACTGATTCAGTTAGTGCTACATACACACGGACATCATTTGACCTAGAGAAGATCCTCGCTAACCATAACACTTTCATGTCCTCCTAAAAGCTCAGCATAAAGAAGAAACATGAATTGGACACCAAAACTGCATAAAAATCTACAAAGAAAGGTACACTGTCGGGTCTTCCACTTGTTCTACTACAGAGGTCTCCATTCAACTCACTAAGATCATGTCTGTTGTAAAAAAAAGGTTTAGACAAACCTTCTGCAAACACAACACATTTTACTTTAACTCACCATTTCTTTATAGTAAGGTCTCCTTTATTTGAATCTTGGCATTTGACACTTTTGCTCATCTATAAGTCTGTTGTGAACTAGTTTCTTTCTTTTAGTTAGATGTTCCACCATTGTTACGTTTTTAACGTAATAATTACGTAACGACAGTATTTTATGGAACGTAAAGAGATAATATAGAGTCGAAAAGAACCCGAGAAGAAAATCAGAAAGAATACACAGAGACCAAGCCAATCAAACACTACTTGCAGACCAACTGTAGCAAATATACACTATTCCTCGAGGTCGAATATACCTTGAAAAATCTCGTGGTTGACTGTGCTGTGTGGCTTGTGCCCGAGGTCAACCCGCTCCGGCACCAACACATTTGTGTTGTAGATCCGTCAGAGTCTAAATTTTCAGTTTAAATTTTTAAATAAAAAACAACAAAGGAACAGGCAATGAATCCTAAAACTGCGCCCCAAACTCGCCCCGCCCACACAAGACCCACCAGAGGCGCTCAATCGAGCGTTTCTAATCAGTCTTGTATACCCAAAACGTGCGTAATGCGCAGTTGTAAAATTCATTGCCTGGACTTTTGTTGTTTTTTTTTTATTGAAAAATCCGGTAATGGTTGGCTCTGCTGTGTGGCTGGTGCCCGAGGTCAACCCGCTCCGGCACCAACGCTTTTGTGTTGGAGATACAATCAAAGTCTTAATTTTCAGTTTAAAATTTTAAATTATTGAAATATTAAGGTTATTCTACTCCCAGGCATAGTTTAGCCTTGGTCTAAATTTGGCAGTGTGTTTGACATTTTTTATTGAGCGTCTCTGATGAGTATTGTATAGACGAAACGTGCGTAAAGCGCAGTTTTAAAATTCATTGCCTGGACCTTTGTTGTTTATTCATTAGTTGGTAGTGATGGGTCTTTTTTCCAGGGTAGCGGTACAAAATACTTGACGTCCTGATAGAAAATTTGTTTATATTTATACGTTTTTTGTATCCCTCTGTATTCCGGCATTTTTACGGATTCGTCAATTTTTTTGTACTTTTTGGAACCTTTCTATATCGTAATCTTCATCTTTGATATTATATAAAATAACCACATTCATCATAGTTCAAAGTACGTAGTTGTATGTCTATGAATTTGCTGTTTATCGCTCTAGATAGCAACTATCCAATCTTGGACTTCATTGCGGTTGACCCTTCTTCTCGTATGATATGGTAATCGACAATTGACCAATAATAAACTGTTCCTATGTGCAACGGTGCTACGAAAATGTCATCGGCGGTCGTTCGATGAGCTAATCTGATTCCTTGATCTACCTACAGACCTAGTCCTTGATATGCCCGTGGCACATAGCGCAAGGACTAGCCCTTTCCATCTGTCTCTATCTAGAGCCATCTTTTCCAATCCCCCCATTTCAATCCGGTGTTCTTCTTCTCTTTCCTCTAGGGTTATTTTTCATGTTATCTTAGGTCTTCCTTGTTTTCTCTTTCCCTCTGGGGTTCACCTTAGTGATTTCCGTGTGATGTTGTTTTGGGATTTCTGAGGACATGTCCAACCATCACCATCTCTTTTTTATAAGTATCGTTCTCATGTCCTCTGTCTTAGTTCTGATATGAAGCTTTGTATTTGTTATTTTGTCTGGCAAAAAAATCCTCAAAATCTTTCTGAGGAATCCGTTATGAAAACTAAATAATCTGCCTATATCCTTCTCAGTCATTCTGCAGCATCCAGTTGTACTTCTTTTGGGTTTTCTATGTTAAAAGTCATGATCTCTGTCTCTTCCCATTTATTTTAATGCCTATTTTCCTAACATTTTCTTGTAATTTTGATGTTTTACTTTGCAAAATATATAAAGAGCAAAAATGACATGACACAGCCTCTTCTCACATCAGATTTAACCATAAAGCATGTGTCTGATGAGTTGCCTACAGAGCATTGGAAAAGGCAAGGAGTACCAAAGGGGCATTCAAGTTTCAATAATCCAACAAGACGAAGACAAAATCAGTACACAGCAAAGACAAACACAAAACAAAAACACACAACACATCCAAACCACCACGGACATAGCGAACCTCCACGTGAGTGAAAGTGAACTCAGGTGCTCCGGAAGAGTAAGCAGTTCCTGCTTGCTGCAGCACACCCGTCGCTATAGCCCGCCAGAAGCTTGGAATGTCCAATCCGGTAAAGGAAGAATATAAAAAGCCCTACGACAAACCGACATCTCTACTCATCTGTGAGACCGAAATCCCATATTTGTCTACGAGTATATGATGTCTACCATAGAACTTTTTTAGTGACGATACCAACCTATGAGCAACATAACCCTGTGACAGCAGCTTTTGTGTTAAGCGGGATGCTCTGTCCAGGAAATCATTGTATTTCCCGCATGCTCTGGAGTAACGTATCAGTTGTGAAACGTAAACACCATAAGCTGGGGCAGACGGAATGTTGCCACACAAGAAGGGAAAGTTGACGATTGGAAAGTTGAAATCGTCACGTTTGTCATAGAGCTTTGTATAAAGTCTTCCTTGGTTGTCAATTTCGAGATGCAAATCCAAATATGAAGCAGACCTCCTAGAATCCGTTGTGTCTTTTATTTCAAGTTCCTGTGGATATATGAGATGTAAAAAGTCACCAAATCGAGGATTGTTTAGTGAAAGTACATCACCAATATAACGGAAAGTGAGGTTAAAGGACAAGGCAAGTCTGTGGTCCTTTTTAGTGATAAGTGATTGTGGGAAATCTGCTTCATAGGAATGAAGGAACAAATCAGCAAGCAATGGTGCACAATTGGTACCCATTGGAATGCCGATTGTTTGTTGAAACACACGTCCACCAAACTGAATAAATATGTTGTCGATAAGAAAGTTAAGCATTTCGATAATTTGATCTTCGGTAAATTTGTTAGTTTTCTTAGAATCATTTATAACAAAATAAGACTTATTATAGTCTACTACCAAAAAATCTGTACCTGCGTTTGCCGTTCTTTTTCAGAAAACTACGTTTAATTAATTCTTCAAGTCGTGCTTTAAGTTGTATGTGAGGAATCGAAGTGTATAAAGTAGAAAAGTCAAATGTTTTGATGCTGTTGCATGAGGAAAACGACTTGGAACAGAGCATTTTCATAAGTTCTTTAGAAGTTTTGAGGATCCACATTTGGTTGACACCGTTTCTTGAATAGCAGCAGTCATATTGACATAGAAGGAAATTGACATAGAAGGCTTAACAACCTTTAGAGGTATGCAATGATGTCTCGGAATCTTTCTTTGTATACTATCAAAAGCTTTCAAATGATAGAAATCGATAAAGTTGATATTCAGCTTTCCTTGCCATTCGGTACTCTGTTTTATTATAATTATTTCTTTATGGAAAAATTTGGTCATTACAACGTTTCCCTTTTCCGAACTTGGAAAGCAACATTCATGCGTCGCTCGCATATTGCGTAAACATTTCCTAACTGCTTATACGATATGCCAGGGCTAGTACACGGTTCTCGGATTTTTTGGGCTCGACATCGTTGTCTCCGTGATCGGCTTTTTGAGCAGCGATATAAAACTACGTCTCGATCGAAATATTAAAATGTTTTATTAAGTTATCAACCTTTGGTTAAAAATTTCAAAATTGCTGGGCACTGTTTCATAAAGCGATCGCTAATTAACGTGCTCGTTATCCTATGCTATTTAAACGGATTAACGTGCACGTTAGGCTAACGATCGCTTTATGAATGAATTTTGGCAATGTGCCGTAATGTTTGCTATACGGAGAAGATCACCTTGCTTTATCAGTCTATTTATTTCACCTGGTTGGGCGTAGCCTAATTTTCTCTGACTTCCTCATTTAAATCCTAAGATAACGTCCGAGAAAATTAGGCTCCGCCCAATCAGGTGAAATAAACAAACTAATACATTTTGTGTCTCATAACAATGTTTTTTTCTACTGGATCCTAAGATCGCAATGAATGGGGGATGTTTGGCGCGCCATAAAACCTGGTTTGACCCACCACTTCATCCGAAATGCCTGTGCCAGGTTGGGACCATTTCGATCTCCCACTGTTCCAGTAGAGTTGAACTTGTCTTGTGTTTCCGGACTATGAAATTGATCTCCGTTCGACCTTTATTCTGAAACCTGCTTGTACTTGTCCTAATTTAATATCAACCGCCACTTTTATTCTATCGATAATGATTTTGCTTGCTTATTGCTATTTGTCAGATCCCCTTTCTTTGGAATTTTGATGATGTTTCCTTCTGACCATGTAGTTGGTATAGTATCATTCTTCCAGATCTTAATGAATAATGGGTGCAATAGGTCGGTTATTTATCTAACCGGTTGTTTTTTATCTACTTTAAATAACTCTGCTGGAAGTTGGCGCTCCCAGGGGCTTTATTGTTTTTGAGTGATGTTATCGCCTTGTATATTTCTTGCATTTGTGGTTCCTCTACAGATATATCTAGGTCAATGTCCGATTGTGGTATATCTGCCATATTTTCTGACTCTGGACGATTTAGCACTTCCTGAAAATGTTCCCTCCATCTGTCATCTTGCTCTTTTTCTTCTGATATTATAAGAATACCTTGCTTTCTTTACACTGGCTTATTCGAGTTTCTCTTCTCACCACATAGCTTTTTAGTAAGTCCCCCATTCTCTTGTCTGGTGCAGCTTTCTCTTGCCATTCCTTTTATAATTTGTTTTCGGTCTATTCTTGTTGCCTTTTTGACATCTCTGTTGCTATCTGCATGCTGTTCTTTTAGCCTTTCTTTTATTCTTTCTTAGTGAGTGTAATACATAATGCTTTCTTGGGTTCTTTCCAGTTGTCAATCACTTTCCAAGTACTTGGTGTAATCCATTCCTTGTGCATCTGTCAATTGTACCCAAGAGAATTCTTGCTTGTTTCTTAAATACATGACATACTTTTGACCAGTGCTCATCTATTGTTTCTTCATTCATCATATTATCATTTTGTAAAATTTGAAATCTGTTTTTAAGTTCTATCTTGAAGTCTTGCATACCTTTGTTGTCTTTCAGTTTGGCAGTGTCATTCTTTTAATATTTCCCTTTTGTGCTATTTTCATTAGTTTGACTTTAATGTTAGCTGTAACTAAGTGATGATCATTTCCAACGTCAACTCCGCGTCAAGTACTCTAACATCCTGCAAAAATCTTCTCCATTTTCCATTCATAGCAATATGTTAAATTTGATTCTTTTCTCTTCCACCAGGTGACTGACTCCCAAAGATTGTTTATGGATCTCTTTGTGTTTAAATAAGGTACCACCTATGACCTATGTTACCACAGAAGTCTATAAAGTATTATCCATGTTCATTCAGTAACCCTCTGCCATGCCTTCCCATCACTCTTTTATATCCGGTGTTATCATTTCCTACTTTGGCATTTAGGTCTCCCATGGTAAGGAAATTTGCCTCCTTGGTTGGTGCATATACCTGAATAATTCCTGTTTGTACTGGTTTTGTTTTTAGTCGGATTCTTCTCTCATTTACTGGATGATATTCTACAAGTGATTTTGCTGCTGTTTTACTAAGGGTATTTGTTATACCTTCATGATGTTGTCCGTCTTTGCTGCCAGAGTATACAATAACTTCACATGTACTTGTAACATTCTGTCCAAAGTCAGATTCACTGATTCTTAAAATGTGAAGGTTGTTGGTCCTTATTTCTCTTGAGCCTGTTTTCCTGTCTGGTACGTGGTATGTACATTACAGAAACTAACTCTTAGCTTGGTTCTGGTGTTCAATATACTTCTCGTGTGTCAAGCTCCCGATTTGGTATGGCTGTCTTTTTGTATTTTGTACTTTGTATGTATTGGGTGGTATGCTGAAGTACTTCTAGCCCTTGTTTCCGTTATCAATAGTGTTTTATGAGAAGAGGATTTACTGTCGAGGTTTCCTGCCTCTTGAATGGTTGCCTACCACAGCTGATGAAGGTTTATATCAGAGTTTTCCGTCTCCTAGATGAGCTACCATTCAATGTTAACGATTCTCATCTAACCGACTATTTACCCATAGTTGGGACAATGTTGATGAGTGCTAGGGCATATCCACACACAGGTGGGCTTACATACTACATACCTAGGGCCCTTGTTGCTCCGAGATCCCCTTTCAGTTAAGACTGAGACTGTATGTCCCAGTAACCGTGCATTGCCACGAGGAGGCAATGAAAGTAGTCGTGGTGGTGTAGAGGCTAAGTACTGACAGGGCAAGATTTACGCACTCGACTCTCCTTTTCACCTACAAGTATGCTGGCCAGCGGCAAAAGTAGATATAGAGACGTTTGATTACTGCCACACTAGACGCATTTCACCACCCAGTGCCAAACACCAACACACAAGTCTTGATCTATGTAAGTTTTCATCGGCGCTACAATTTTGGTAACAATAAGAACTCTGATCAGCAGTCTGCGATAACTGTAGTGATGCTTACATTGTCTCCAAAGCCATATAGGTTGATGCATTCTGTTCCGGGTGGTTTGAGCTTCAATTCTATTACCATATTTTCAGTAATAAACGAGTTTTGAGTGCCTTCATCAGATAATAAAATGCATTTACTGTTGACTGACATCGACTTTTGATGGTTTTGTTTTTGGGGCCACTAGGTCGATTTCCACTGCTGCGTGGACCAGATGTCCCCTAGGGTAATCACAAGCCTAGTCGTCAGACTTGTCTGACAGACACGATTTACACCGTTGAAAATGTGGTTTAAATTGTCCGTAATTAAATTCAAAATTGTTTAAAACATTAGGGTTCTTTCCATGTATTGCACATGGTCGATCTCCTTTGTGCTGGATTTGGCTTTTTTGTTCGATTATTTTGGTTTTTGGAGTATGTCTCTTTTGATAAGTTTGGATTTATATTTTCCTATTTTTTGGGTCAAATGCTACTGATGAGAAGTTACTTATCGAAATGTATACATATAGCATACATAAATTTACTGTTGATTAACACCGACTTTTGGAGATTTTGTTTTAGCCATCTAATACGTCCTGTCAAGCGGCATCAGGGATGATTGTTGTCTTCAAAAGTACTTGCCCGTAAGGTGTGACTGTAAATGTAGAATATTGCCCATTCTCACGCGTTGTGTTGGATTGTTTCCACGTTCACATCGCCTATGGCTTGCATCCGTTCAGTACATTTAGCAGATTTGGTGCAAATACTGGTATGGTGGCGTTTCTTACATTTGTTGTAGGATTTGATTGATGTACAGGCAATTAAAACATATCGCTCCTTCCTTATGATTGACATCGGATACTTTTGATCAAATAACTGACAAATGTGACTCCTTACAATTGAAGTATGCAAAACTTGGTTTTGGTCGTGAGTTACTCTGTCCTGTTATCTCTGTTTAGGCACGTACCTGTTCGAATAACTCTTCTGTTTTTGTCATTACCGGATCCTTAGATCGCCAATGGAAGTGACAGGTTTGGTGCCATAAAACCTGGTTCAACCCACATCGTTTGAAATGCCTGTACGAAGTCAGGACCATTGCGATCCCCCATTTCTCCGGTGTGACTGCTTGGTTTTGTCTTTTTCTTTGGACATTTGAGATTGACCTTTCAAGTTCAGCAGTTTTGTTATTACCTTTATTTACCGTGTTCGTCAAAAGACGGTTCATGAGGGTTTACCTTAGTGATCATTTTAACGGGTTTCCTGCATTTATCAAATAAAACTCAACTGAAATTACACTACGCTATGTCTAGTGTTTGTGCGTATTTCACCGGAAAGCTTGTTAAGAATTTATGGTACCAGAAAGGCTCTGTACGCGTCTTCGCTTAGACCTAAAGAATCTTAACATCTAATATGGATCTCGTAATCGTCGTAAAAACTCTTAGTGTGTGATAATATGCAATCCTGTTACAGTTTTGGACGCTTCATCGCGGAGTAGTGATTTAAAATTATAGTTAAATTTGTGCACGTTGCTAAGAATGTACGAAAGTTTCATAAGACTCCAAAAATGGCTGCCACTGCATAAGATCTTCGTCAAATGTTTAGGTAACTTGTTGTACTCGACATGTGTTCTGCTTTAACTCGGGATGAGTGATATTCTGGTGTACGGAGGTTTGAAATACACGCGTTTTATTGCCGATTTTCATTGTCGTTACCGAGTAGGGGTTGGTTGAACGTGAACGGGCTGTGAGAAGGTTGGTGGTGTAACATCAATAGAATAGGTTGATGCTGATGGAACTTGTGTTCTTGTGTTGATGAAATCGAGTTCTTTTCTATGGTGTAGATAATCGAGTATGAGCTTTTGAATATGAGAAATATATCCGTCTTACTCTTCTGAATCAACAATCTTGGCTTCTACGTCTCATTCTTCCAGGTTTTGTAGTATTTCCTCATCTATGCTTCTAAGAATCTCCAGCTTTTTTGAAGATTGTTCACAATTTCCCTTACTTTTTTTGTGTCCACGGGCCCGTTTTAGTCATCTACCTTAACATCTACATCTACGTTGTACGTTGAACTGTCGTGTATATGAACATTATATAACGCTTCCTCTTAGCGACTCTCTGGACTGTTCTACCGAAAATGTCATTTACGGAATTGAATGTACTGTGTGTGGACTGTTGTATGTTGGTGAAACCAAAAACTCTTTACGTTTTCGCATGAATGGTCATAGGTATGACAATAAAAATTCTGATTATCGTGTTTTGTACAACCACTTTAATCAACCTAACCATGACCAATGTCTAAAATGAAAGTCCGTTTTATAGAAAAGATCTATCACGACACCAACAGCCCTAATCTTAGTGCACCCCACTGAAAAAAAACCGAGAACTTCACTGGATAAAAACTTTAGGTACTGCAATGCCTTATGGATGTAACGACAATATCAAAGGAGTAGGAAACCTATCTAGCCCTCAATGTAGTGAGGTAAATGTTATGAAACTGTTTCACCCTAATGGTAGACACAAACGTAGTCATGGTCACAGACAACACAAACCGAAATCTGGAGCCAGTCAAACTGACACCAGATCTCTATCTGAGATGTTTGATGATCTGGTTACAAGTCTACAACAACCATTGGGAGTCCATCATGTTCGTACCTTTCTCTTTTCACTACGAGTGACGAAACTTAAAGCCCTACGTGATCTTGGGTTAGAAAAAGGAGGCACTGATATATTTTCTCCTTCTTACAGACTTTCTAGCATCATCTGTGACGTGGCCCTTTTTCGTCTTTTTAAACCTGTAAGAAGTGAACCTCTTACCAACGAGGACAGAAAATTTCTCCACATTCCATTTAAGAACAAAGGAATAGATGCTATTAACATCAGCAACATCTTAAATCGTAAAGAAGTTACATCTCAAATTCCTCCGTATTTAAAGAACCAGTCAACACCAATTGTTTCCTACCGCTACACTAAAACCATAAGTAGTAAAATTTTTAACCACAAAAAGGCATTGCAGGACCTAAACATAGAAGACTACTTAAAGTCCCCTCTGACATGTGATTGTTCCACCTCTCCCTTTATCTATGGTCCATCTGGTCATGTCATCACGGGTGATCTTAAGATAATTGAAAACGATTTATTACGTAATGTGGTTTCTCATGGACCTAAATTCAGGGAACCACAGCGTATAAATTGGAACTACAATTTTAAGATCATCATGGACGCTGTGGAAGACTATGATAGAGCCTGGATAAAGAGGGAAAAGGACCAAGAACCTGAACTTGAATCACTGTCGGACTGGGTTAGAACTATCCGATCTCTTGTACGCAGCCGAATAGACAAACTTCGGAAATGTGTAAATCCCCGGCCTTCTTCCGTATTCAGAGATCGTGAAGCTCTCAATTGTCTCTCTTCCTTACATGACAAGTATGTTGTCACACCTGCAGACAAGGCTTCCAATAACATAGTTTTTGTATGTAAAGCACATTATTACAATTGTCTCATTAAAGAACTAGGCATTGATGGTAATACTGTCGCTAGTGCTACATACAAACGGACTACATTTGATCAAGATGAAATCATAGCCAACCATAATTCTTTTATGTCCTCTTTCAACATTCAAATGAAAGAGGAACATAAAGAGTTACCATATTTGTACTGGATACCCAAACTTCACAAAAATCCGTACAAAGAAAGGTATATAGCTGACTCTTCATCATGTTCAACTACAGAATTGTCCGTTCAACTAACAAAGATCTTGTCTGCCGTCAAAGAAGGTCAACAAGCATACTGCGATACTATTTATAATCGTAGTGGAATCAATCATAATTTATGTGGATTTTGAAGAATTCGAAAGATTTGTTGGAACATTTTAGTTCAAGATCATTTTTTGAAGTTCACTCTTTAAAAACGTTTGATTTTTCAACCTTATACACCACCTTGCCACACGATAAATTAAAATGTCGCCTGAAAAAACTTCTTGAAAAAGCTTTTTCAAATTCTAAGAACTTTGTTGTTTTAGGTTATAATTCTACATTTTTTCCAAAACATCTTTTAAAGATAAAATTTGTTACACTCTAGACCAAGTTTGCAGTATGCTTTATTTCCTTATTGACAACATATTTGTCACATTCGGAGGAGAGATTTATCAACAAAACATCGGTATTCCAATGGGCACAAACTGTGCTCCTCTCCTCGCCGATCGGTTTTTATACTCTTACGAGACTGAATTTCTTCAGGGACTCGTAAAGAACAAGAAGATGAAAGAAGCAAGATCCTTTAATCTTACTTTCAGATATATTGATGATGTCCTTTCTGTCAACAACAATATTCATTTGGTAGATGGATTTCTTCAATATATCCCCCAGAGCTTGAGATTAAAGAGACTACCGAATCCGCTTGCTTCACATCTTTCTTGGACTTGCATCTCGAATTTGACCCAGGTGGTCATCTCAGTACTAAAATTTACGATAAAAGAGACGACTTCAATTTTCAAATTATTAATTTCCCTAATCTAAAGAGTAATATACCAACTTCCCCTGCGTACGGTGTTTATATTTCACAACTTATTCGATATGCCCGAGCTAGCACACATTTCGCAGATTTTTTGATCAGACACCGATTTCTACGTGACCGACTTTTGGACCAGGGCTATAAGAAAATACGCCTCATACGTTCTCTGAAAAAATTCTTTCTTCGATATCAGCCACTGGTGGAAAAATTCAAATTAGAGTTGAAAGATATGGTAAGTGCTTGTTTTAATTAGTTTGTGGCTGATATGTTGTACTGAGATGATCACCTTATTATCCCCATTGTGTCTCACAACTATGTTGTGTTTTTGTCATTAACGGATCATTAGATCGCAATGGAAGCGGGAGGTTTGGCGCCATAAAACCTGGTTCAACCCACCATTTCGTTTGAAATGCCTGTACCAAGTCAGGACCATTGCGATCCTCCACTTCTCCGGTATGACTGCTTGGTTTTGTCTTCTTTTTTGGACATTTGAGATTGACCTTTCAAGTTCGGTAGTTTTGTTATTACCTTTATTAGCAAGAAAATAGAATTAAAAATTAAAGATGTTTCGAGTTTGATAAGAGAAATAATAAAGAGCAGAAAAAGGAAAACAGAAGTGTCACCTTTACCTTTCAGTAATCTAGTCTAGGCCTATCTATCTCCCATGGCGATACCAGAGCCTGAGGCTCCGCCGGGATAGCCCTAGCTCTTTATCTGGCCGACTATGTAAAGTGGTCAGTATAGTTTAATTGAAGGTAGAAAGCTCCCTCTTGAAGGATACCAAGGATGCTGAAAGAGAATCCCAAACTGACACTGTTCTAAGGAAGAAACTGTACTTCAGGCTGTCTTAACCTTTTGATGTGTGTCGATCTTGTATAGTACTGTTTGCAGGTGTGAGGTACTTCCTGCTTAGAAAGTCCATGAGGTCATTTACAGCTTTGAAGAACAAAGTAAGTTGTTGTTTCTTGCGTCGCTATTCAAAAGTTTTCTATTCTATTAGTTCCATCATGCTCTCGGCACTACTCGTGTTTCTGTAGCGGTTGGTGCTATAGTGGGCTGCTCTACATTCTACATTGGACCATTTCTGTTTTTCTTACTTGAGCTTTCTGGTAGGGGTTCTATTCAGTGGCACATTAATCAAGGTTTATGGTGAAGTAACCTACTCTGAATGTCTACTTCTATTTGCTACTTTTTGACTGTCATAGAATTTGTCCCTTGCGTATGTATATGGTGGTTACTGGTTTTCTGGTTCTGGTGACAGTGAGAACGCTGCATTTTCGTGGGTGGAAATCCATACCCCATGTTTTCTCCCATTCTGTTAATCTGATGGGGTCTTCTTGCAGAATCTTTGTATCTGATGTTGATTTGATGGTTCTATACACTATGATAGTCTAGTCTTTGATTCTGAGATCTCGGATTTCCTTGAATTTCTTCAAAAGTCTGGAAAATCCTGGTCACTCGGAACTAATGGAGCTGGGGTGTAATATGATTTCTTCCATGACTTTGAATACAAGTGATGTTAAATTGGCTAATTTGTAATAATAAATTGTGATTTGTGCCAATTTTGTCGATGAACCGATGACACCGCCTGAATCTTGAGTCAGATTTGAATATGTCAGGCATAATTTCGGCCATATATTTTCATAAAAATGTAATGTTTTATTACCTTACCAGGCCATACATAGGTGAGGCTATGCAATCACTTTGCATCCGTCGTCCGTCGTCTGTCGTAAACTAACTCCTTCTAAACCACTGGGTCAACTTCAACCAAATTTTACATAATTGCTCTATAAGTTGGCAACAATCCTTGAGGCAGTCACTATTTGATTTGGGGGAGGGGGTGAAATTGAAAAGGCAGGGTGCTAAGTCGCAGTAAAAATAGTCAGAGCAGGCATGCAGAATGGAGCTACTGGCCATTAAAATTAAGGGTGCATTGATTTAACATGAGCGCGAAAAAAATATGGAGGACACCAAATCAAACGACAGGACAAAATAAATATACATGCATAGCCCCGGCTCGATCCCCAATAAAAATAAACTGTCGCTACAAAAATAAATTGTCGCTACATAATGCCCCTGGTCCTATCTCAATATTGATCCCCCAAGGAATAAAAAGTGATTGTAACAGATTTTATATCTGGTTATGCATCCTTAAATTTTATGGCATTAAAGAGATTTCATGGTTCCTTTATGTCAAATGCCTATATAAAATCCAGGGTTAACCAGTGCATTCGATATCAACTCGGGGCAAGCCCCATCGGAATGGAGGCGATTCTAATACTTTTAAAACATGTTAAATCAGCTTCTGTTGAAAAAAGATCGAATGTTGATAAATTTGTATATTGACTGACTGATCCAGTGACAGTTGTAAGTTTCCGCATTAAGGTAAATATTTTATTGGGTCTGTTTACACTGTCTGACATTTAAACAATGGTAAAACATAAAATTATGTAACTAACTTATAAAGTGTTCTGTACGTGTTATTTGTGTTCAGGAAAAGTTTGATTTTTGAGGGTCAAGCAGACTTAATATGACTTAAAAATTATATCTTTACACACTATCATTTGGAGTCTAGTTTACTTTCCAGACATGAATTAAATCATAGAGTCAGAAAGGAATGCCTAGGAATCCAGGTTTAAAAGGCACAAATGCACACCCAAAAGACACTGGTACTTTTGTTCCGTATCTAGATAGGTTCGTTGATTTGCTGCAAAGTTCGGAGACGCCGATACGTACATCTGATTTATGCACAGAATACATATCTTATATTCGTAAAAGAACTAAGTCTGACTCTATCGAAGCTAAAGCTAGATCTGCTTTTAGTAAAAGATTCAAGAGAATTTCGGAAGTGAAACGAATACGATATTGTTCAAGTCCAAGAGGATACTATGTAAAAGTACCAAAAATTTCTCGGGACTCAGTAAAAGCCGATATCTGTCATGTCTGTGTTGAAAAAGTGTTTGAAAGAAAATTTATAGATAGTGTAAAACATTACGGAGTGTTTGCTCTATGTGATATTCCGAAAGATCAGGTACTTGTGGAATATAAAGGACAGTGGATAGATAAGTCAGAACACGAAACACGCGAAAAACATTATGAAAAAATTAGACTACCGCCTGTAGCCGTTTTCGATAAGAATAAATATCTCGACGCGAATAGAGATGTTGATGGGAATCTTTTTAAAGATAACGAAAACATTGGAAGATATTTCAACCACTCAAAAACTTTCGCAAATTGTAAATTGGTAAGATTGTCGGCAAATGGTCCCAACGAAGGAGATAAGAAGTTGTATCTAAAAACTAATATTGAAGTCCCAAAAGGGATGGAACTCGTTTGGGATTATGGTGAAACCAAGAAAGATGTCATTTTACATAATCCTTGGATGAATAGTTAAGTAGACCGTGGCGGACAGCAGAGACTTGCATTAAAGGTCTGACATGGGTAAGTGCATTTATTATATATTTTTAGCACATCTAATGAATCACCTTATTTATAATGTCTCTGCTATTTTAGACGCAGACATGATATATATAGGTGCTATTTTTAGCGCACATGGCCTCAGGCTGGTCCAAAGCTTGATGTGAGCTCGCCATTGCTTAGCATCCGTCGTCCGATAACGATTTTTAAAAATCATTCTCTTCTGAAACCATTGTTAGCAATTAGGGACCAATCATTTAACTTGAAGGGGGGCCTTGCTTTTTTCCTAAAAAATATTTTGAAAATGATTTTTGATGAAAAAAATATTTTGAAAATGGTTTTTGATGAAAAAAATATTTTGGCAGCAGAGGGTAAGAAAAAAAATATTCTAAAGAAGAATTTCTGCCATATAAAATAATGCTAATAATGAAAAAAATATTTTGTCGCGACGCTTTCAAAAAGTAAAAATTCTGTCATGACGCATTCACAAAATAAATATTTTTTCTGGCCAAAACAAAAAACCAAGGCCCCCCCTTAAAGTTAAATGGTCTGTCCCTTAGCCTGAAATTTTGAACATGTTGGGGTTTGTTTTAAATAGGTATACAATGTATTGGGATCTCGTTGGGATACATGTATGGGCATTAGCCCCTTATTATTGGGATACGAGTTGTTTGTAGGAAAAACACTATCTTAATTTTGTGCGTGCTTTGGGTACGGGGAGGACTGGATAACAATAAGAAAATGATCTCCATGGCTATGAATCAATATAGATCTGTGGCATGAGAATTTTATTTTTTTTATCTAATAATTTATGTTCACAATTTGCCCATATTGTAATATTGTAATATATATAATATATGAGATGTGCATTGAATTCACAAACTATCATCTGTTTTCAACTTTTATTTAATAATACTGTTTACTTGTATAAAATCATTGTAATGATCTTGCCCCTCTGGGGACCTTGATTGGAACTTATGTCTTATGTAGGAAAAATATTGGGACATTAATATAATGAAAAATCTTGGGATTAGGAATATCCAAGAATATGATTGGCCGGATATTAGGAGATTTTATTTTATTTAAAAAAAAACAAACTTGGCCCTCGTGGCTAAAATCATGATGTAAAATGGAACAGGGGTTCAGATTACAGTTTCATGCTTAGACAAAAAAATATGTGTTTCATGGAAAAATAGGGTAGGTAGGTATGGATTCATTTTGTTTACCATATGAGTTAATGGGAGCAGAATCTTAAATTTAATAGTGCCATAAAATGGCTAGGATCGGCCAAAGACCGATCTCCGGGTCGCACCAAAATATAGGACCCGTAGCATGCGTAGCTAGGGAAACTGCCTGAAACACACATTTTTTATTTGGCCTAAAATATAAATTTAAAGCATACGAGATAGAGGATATCTAAAGCACTAATTTAATCGATCGTTATATATAAGCTCTACAAACTAGCATTTGACTAGAGACCGTGAAATTCACGGTCTCTGATTTGACTCCGGCGAAACTGTACAATGACCCCTTTATAGGCCAAAACAGAATTTTTCATGTTCTTTTCGAAATGGAACAAATTGCGGATAGAGAAGCTTGGACATTTGTTTTTTTTTAATTTAGAAACAGTGCTTTTCACAAGTGGTGAAGGTCAGACTTGTACATAGTGTCATAGACATGTATATTAGATTCTAATGCCCCTCGTCTTCTTCTTCTTAATTCTTCTTCTATATAAAAATTTTCCGCCTACTGGACGTATCCATGCAGGTTCTCCTGATAGAGGAGGGATCTACCAATTGAGGTAACAGGTTTTACTTAACTGGTTCCTGTCGCACTGCCACATTACACTACGTAACACTTCTCTCGCAGAAGGGAATTGTCCGGTCCTACTAAAAAGCGCCCTAGACCAGATTTAGCGCCCTAGCCTTGTAAAAAGCGCCCTAGGGATTATATTTTAAATAAACTATACTAATTTTTAAAATAAAATGTCAAAGTATTTATAAAATATTCTTCATATAAGAAAATATAAGCATTGTAAGAAAAACAATGTATTAGAAAACTGATATTATTATTCATTTTTCAAAGGTCTGCTAACTTTGTACAAGCATAGACCTGTATATACAGGTCTACGGTACAAGTGAGTTAGACGTGTTTTGTATTATATTATACATACTTTATTTAAAGTTTCTAACGTGCTTTTAAATTAATTTGCTGATGATTTTTTTATTTGAACAGATTGACAAAACACCTGTTTTTTTTTTGCATGAAAAGCTACAAAGTTTATATAATTCTTTTCATCCAAGATCAATTACTAATCGTTAATCACTAAACATACATGTACCAGATAATTGAATTAGAAGTAATTTAATTCAATCAATCAATTAATCAATATTAAATGCACCATTCAAAATCTGATAACTTTTTATTGGACACAGTCATTTATAAAGTGCATTCATGTATCTAAAATATACCGTGGCATCACGGGTAGGCATATATATAAGCAAGACTTATGAATCAGTGTAGCAAACATTTTCTAATTTGATATTATCATTTTTGGGGATGTACAAATGTATATTAACTGACAAATTAAAAAAATTATTAAAAAATAAAATCAGATACATCTAACAAAACTTTAGAAACATTTTTATGCATTTATTGGGGGGTCCTACAAACACGTTCCTGATTTATTTTTTACCATTTCCAATTCAAATAGTTGCTTTCATATTTCTTTTATTGTGAAAAATAAACTCTAGGGCGCTTTTTATATCTCTAGGGCGCTTTTTATAACTCTAGGGCACTAAATCTGGTCTAGGACGCTTTTTAGTAGGACCCGAATTGTCAGAAGAGAACCAGCTTATGATCGGAAAAAAAATATTTTACAAGTTACATTGCAGTCTGGAAGGTCGGAAAATCATGAAAATGAGACCTCTTAGGATATTTATTAGATCAGAGTAGAGTGAGTGTCATAACATTAAAACAAACTACAAGAAAAAAAAATGGGAATGAAACCCTGTCCCCAAGATCTGTAGGTGTCTCAAATTTGAAGACACACGCATGCCAGATGCGCCCCGTCAGATGAGAACTGTAAGTGAGCGACCGATTGATTTTGATTAGGGTCTGTTGAAACTTTACATTCTGCCTTGTGTCCCACAACAACTTTTGTATTCTAAGATTGCAATGGAACAGGAAGGGTTGCCTCGGTGCACCATAAAACCTTGTTTAACCCACCATTTCATTTGAAATGCCTATACCAAGTCGATCATGACCATTGCCATTTGCCATCTTTCCAATAGAGTTGAACTTGTCTTCTACAGTATTTTTGGACTCTTAGATTAATCACCACTCAGTAATTCAATACGCCAGTTCTGAGATTCTGTAGTCAAGGAACGTCTGATAGTTCTGAGAAAGTTCTTTTATTACATTTTTTTCTATGCATTTTCATTTCCGGTTGCGGCATGAGGAAGGGGATCAAAATAATTCATCACTGGTGCATATTTACCCTATCATTCTTCTTCATGACACTAATTTCACGCAATAAAGAATATTTTTCCATCTCAATAGTAGAAATGCAACCGATATCAATAGCATTAATTTGAAGATTGCTTTCAAGCTTAGTTGTAAGTCTACGGAGCAGCAAACCAGTTTGCTTCAAAAACTGGTATTGTCACGTGATAATTTATGTGTAATTGCTGACTTTTTCCAGAAAAGAAATGAACTCGAAAATCACGTATTGTAACCATTTCAATTTTCTGAACTTTGAGTGGAATTAACCTAGTCCGAGATTGCTCTGACGTCCTCAGCATTTATCCCAGCAAGCTGGGGCCGTGGGACGTTGGAGCTCGTTCCATATCAAGAACACAGGATTTTAACAAGTTCGTTGAAAATGTTAATTAACTCTCGGATTAGTTACTTTTGTCATGGATAAATTTATTTGTTATATCTAAAATAAAAGTTTCAAACATGTCCCAACCCTGTCAATGTTAATGATTAAAGAGAAATCAAAGAATTTTTAAAAGTTGATCCTGAACTTCATTAAGTTCAAGATCAGGAAAATAGACCACAGACTTGACATTTTTTCACTAATTCAACAATTAACTTCACATTTAATATGCCATTCTGTTACTAATTAACTGTATGCTTCATTTTACACCAAAATATTAAAGGAGTAATGATGGAAATGTACATTTATATATCTTGAAAATGCACAACAAAACGGGTGTGCTAAATCCTGTGTTTTTGATATGGAAAGAGCTCTGACGTCCCACGGCCCCAGCTTGCTGGGATAAATGCCGAGGACGTCAGAGCAATCTTGGACTAAGTGGAACCCAGATTTTTTATCTGGCCCCTAGCACACAAACTTTTTTTAAATTACAACCCTTGATTGTTTTTGGTAAAAATCACCCTGTCTTTTTTATAAAAGGATCTAAAAGAATCAAAATGACAAAAACTCCGGAAAGAGGTAATAATTTTATATCTGTACGAATGTCCCAGTCCTTCTAAAAAGTGCCTGGGGAGATAAAAAGCGCCCAGTCATGACATATTGTAGATTTCAATAAAATCACTGTTCGAAAAAAAACTTTAATCTTTGTAACATGTTTCCCACTCCTAGGTCAGGTAGGTGCTATTTATTTCACTGGCATGTACATAAAATTTTTTATCACATATTTATACCAGAGGTTTTGAAATTTAATTTGGTTCTGCCAGACCTACTTATGTTTGGGACATATTTTCATATTCATTTCAATATAAATTTGGGGGATTTTCTGCCGGACCTACTAATTTTCTGCCCAAATGTCTGACAGGTCCGACGCATTTCAAAATGACTGTTATACTTGATAACTATATTTTATTGTGTGTCATACATGTAGTTAAACCCGCCTCATATACATGTAGAATATGTGGATTTCGTAAACCAGGAATACCTTAAAATTATATTTTATTTTGGTCAGGTTTTCTTCATGTGTGTGTGTGTTTTTTTTTTCACTTTTGTTTTTGTTTTTGTTTTTTGTTTTATGTGCAGAGGGTTCTTTTATTACCATTAGATCAAACCCTATAGCCCATGTAGCCCAATAATAAAATATAAATAAAGATTTAATACATGTAATATACCCTTAAGAAAAGAAAATTGCAGGAGGATTAGTAAAGCTAGTAAAAAAAAACACTTTTGACTTACATTGTAGTTTAAAAAATAATTATCTGGCTGCCGGGTGCTTTTTATGTTTTTAAAAAATAGTCGCGAAAGCGAGACATAGGTATTACTTTCCGGCGGTGACGGCGGCGACATAAACTTTTTTGTAAGACTTGTGGACAGTGAATTGCTTGAAAAGTTTAATAGCTAGGCATTTGATATTGGTTATATAGACAGTTGAGGTTATGGTCTACGCAACTGTTACCGTGTCGAGTGACCCTGACCCCATTTCCACACTCTAGTGACTCTGTGAACTTAGACCTTTTTACAGGTAAAGTTTTATGAGCACCTCCATATCTCAGGAACTATAAGTCCTAGGTTGATGAAACTTGGTATGCATATGCCCCAGTAGTAGCTTAGTAAATCTGCATCCCCATCTTTTGACCCTGACCTTGATATTTCTGTTGAGTGATTGACAATTTTCAATACGGTGTACAATATAATAGACTGGGTAAGGTTTTATGAGCACCTCCATATCTCAAGAACTATATGTCTTAGGTTGATGACACTTGGTATGCATATGCCCCAGTAGTAGCTTAGCACATCTGCATCCCCATCGTTTGACCTTGACCTTGATTTTCTGGTTGAGTGACTTTTAGAATTTTCAATACATTAATTGTAATAGGCTGGATATGGATTTATGAGCACCTCCAGATCCATATCTCAAGAACTATAAGTCCTAGGTAGATGAAACTTAATATACATATGCCCCAGTAGTAGCTTGAAAATTTACACAAAGAAAGGGCACCATATAAAGATGTGCATGAAGGAGTATGGTTGCTGTTTGAATTTCGGTCGAAGTTATCAGATGACCCCTTGTAGGAAGTTATGGCCCTTTATAGTTCAAAAATGGCTTAAATGGCGTTTTTCATGTTTTTTGCCCTATAGAATGAACAATTGCAGATAGAGAAAAGCTGTTGCTTGCTTAAATTTTCATTTCATTTACCATGTTTACATTGTAGCTTTCAAAAGTCTCCATAGGGTTGAAGTTGTCAGATGACCCCTTTTTGGGGTTGTAACAGCCCTTAAAAGGTGAAAAATAGTGTTTTTTGTCCATAGAATGAAAACTATAGCAGATAGAGAAAAAC